>JAODPA010156076.1:0-14589 GCA_025585075.1 Nepenthes mirabilis
TATGAGTGAATGACATTATAAAATATGATCAATTTGAATGATCTATATACATATTAAAAAAGATTAACTTAAATCATATAAAAATAAAAAGGATATCGTCAGACAATCATAGCACATTTAATATTATATAATTTTTCCTGAATCTTTTTCGTTTTTGTTTTCCCGGATGAAGGCGGTGAACTCTCTCTTATTTCCTCGTCAGTCCTCAGTCCGCAGTCCTCACACGGCCTCAAATCTTCGTAGATAGACCCTCTCAAGGCGATAATTTTGATCTCCGAACCTTCTACCCGCTCTCGCCATCTTAGCTGCATCGCCTCAGTAGCTGCTATTATTGGACACTAAGCTAGGATTGCGTTCTCACCTCCATCTGTTCTGCCGGCATAGTATATCCCATAACCCTTTCAAATCAGCCATTGTTGTCTCTTTAAAAGCTAGAATCATCAGTCATTGTTCTTCAGGTACTGTTCGACTTCGTTCAATGCTTGCTTAATTGTCGCTTGTTCATGTTTAATTTTCTCATGTTCTCAAATTCTTCTTCGGACGATTATCAAGAAAAGGTTGTCTTCTTGGTTAATCTTTCATTGACCCTGTTTACTTGTTAACTGAGACTGTGTGGAATCTTTGTTTGTCTGCTATCTCAATATCTAAGATGCCCAAGTTGGTTAAATTATATACATGCCTTATTGTTTACTCTATGACCGTTTTGAGTTTAGGAAACACTGTCGGGGTATTTCATAGAAAACTGGGAATTAGCTTTTTATATAGTTTATCAACCATTTATTACCATTTGTCATGGCTTATTAATCTAGTAAAACTGTTATTGTAGGAAATAATGGTACTAGTCCCTAATCGTCTCGCTTGTTGAATGAATGTTGGCAAATGGATTTGGGAGAAACTATTTGCTCAATAATATTCATCTGGGTTAGATATAAGGAAGTATCTATGAGAAAATATTAGTTAATTATGGTTGAAAGAAAGAAAGAAAGAAAAATGTACATTTCAAATGGTATGGAGTGATTAGTGATGTAATAAAATACTATTTAAAAGTATTTATCACTCTTGGGATATTGCACTAAAATTAAGTGGGATGATGAAAATGAATTTATAAATAGCAAACCACAACAAAGGGCATATAAGTTGTTGTTGTTATCATTATGTTCCATGGTTCTACCTTTGCCTATTGCCCTCTCTTTCAAGTTGGGGAATTTGGCCAGAGTGTGTTTTTGCTTGGAATAGGTGAACAGTCTTTCTGCGGTAATGCCGTGACGTATTCTGCAACAGTGTTTATGTTGGTTCTTTGATGGATTTTCATATCGCAGAAGCAAATAGATCTGTTTAAGGGTATTTGCAACACATCCCACATTCTCTTCCCCAGGCATTTCCTTGCTGAAAGAGTCTTGAATCTATTGGCAATCATAATATCTCAATGCTGATGATAACAATTGTATAACAATCGAGGAACACTAAGACTAATGGTTTACTAGATTTGTGTTCTGATATGCATCCATTAAAGAGGAGGGGCAACACCAGTTGCTTTATTTGGAAAGGGTACTTTCACTGAATATCATTCAACGGAAACTATTTGGAGCATGAATAGGCCCAAATGATGAGAAATTATACCACGTGCCTGGGTTGCTATGCCAGTCCATGCTATCACCAATTATTAAAATACACAATCATTTTAAAATTGTGCTCGATATGATTATTTAATGAGAATTTTGATGATTATATTTTTTAGTAATTGATTGGTACTACAAAGTGATATGACATTTTTGGTGTATTGTATAATTTTTTCCAAATGACATAGTGCACATGCAAAGGAAAATTCAGGCAATTAATTTCAATTCATTGCTGAAATCATGTCCTTCCTAAGTAGATGTTGAGAATACGTTGTTTGGTATTAATCAAATCGCAAATGAACATATAATTTTTCATATAGACAGAGAATAAGTCTATTGGAACAAATCCGCTGCTAGCAACTTTTCCTTGGATTGTGAAGGGAAGAGAGGCTGCAAGGTATCTGAGTCCAATGACATAGGGACGGTTAGGCATGTTGTCTATTTAGGATTTAGGAGACTAAGGTAAAACAAAGTCATTTCTGTTCACCGCTGTTCTCATGCAGCCGTATGTGAACGTTACTGCTCATGATATATTTTCCCACTGTTCATTCATGTGAAGAGGAAGAAATAGATAGGGCAAAGGTAGAATTTTGGAAAGAAAGAACCGTTAGACGAAAGTCGATTTACCATATGAAATATTAGTAACTTATAGATCGAATGAGGAAATAAATTAAGGACCGAAATATTAACCTCTTTTCATTAATGTTAATACCAGTTGCTTGAATTTCTATAAATTTATCACTTGTTGGATCTTTCAAATCTTTAATACTCTTTAATGATGGTGTACAATCAAAATATTTGACTAAGAGACTCAAAAAATAAAGCTTCATATATGTAGATATTTTTCATCAGAATGCCTAAGGAGTGGTTATCATTCATGGTGTAAGTGGGTGGTTATATGGACATACTAATTAGAAAATATAGACCAATTAACTGGTTAATTTTTTTTAATATAGAAAAATTAATATCCTTCCACTTAATCCATGTGTTTGACTTATGATATCCAAAACCCATCTTTCCACATTCTTAACAAATAAAATATATGAATCATAGCGATAGATCCTTTATTAACGAGTGGTATCTTCCATATATTACAAAGCATTATATTTCTTATGACATTAACCAATATATGATAAAATTACTTAATGAATAAACCTTATATTTATTCTAGGTCCAGCTATTTATGATTTTCTCAAAATAAATTAACTAATATGTATACAAATCTTAAGAACATATCACAAATAAATAGAAATTTCATTAAAAAAATATCATTATCCATACAATAAAAATTACATAATAGAACTTAATCTTATTTTGGCTATATGATCTTTGAATCTCAACGGTGATATGCCTTTTATCAAAGGATTAGCTATTATCAACTCAGTTGTAAGGTGTTTAGTAACTACTTTTTTTCTTTAATATACTCCTTTATAGCTAAAAACTCTATATCAATATATTTATTTCGACTACTACTTTTATTATTTTTAGCCAAGAAAATAACAGTTGAATTATCTTAATATATCTTCAATAGTATCAAGATAAAATCCACCACTTAAAGTTCAGATGTGAAATTTCTCATCTATACATCATATTTCATAGTTTTAAAATAAGAAACGAACTCAACTTCTATAGTGGAAGTAGGAGTCAGGGTTTGCTATGTATTTTTTAGGATACAATTCCATCGGCAAATATAAACACATATCCAGATGTTAGTTTATGTGAATTAACACATTCAACAAAATTCAAATTTGAGTAGTCAAATATTTCAAGATTATCAGTCTGTTTATTCATAAACATGTAATCCTAGGTATCTTAAAGATATATTATCACTTTCTTAGTAGTTCTTCAATTATCCACAATTATATTACTCTGATATCTTTTCAATATTCCCACAACAAAACTGATGTTAGGTTTTGTGTATACCTAAGTATACATTTGGCTTTCAACAATAGAAGTATATAAAATGTTTTTTATTTATTTTCTTTCATGATTATTTTTTGAGTATTAGTTTAAATTGAAATTGTCACCCTTCACAATGGTGGTGCATAATCATTTATTTGAAATCTTTCTAAAATTTTATTGATATAGGTTCGCTAAAACAAACCCAAAGTACCTCGTAGTCTATTTTAATGAATCTTAATTCTAATGACATAAGATGCATCATACATATTTTTTATTTCAAAATGCATTGATCCATAATATTTTCTTTAAAACCAAATGAAGAGATGACCTTAAACAATTTTAAGTACCACTGACGGGAGGTTTGCTCTAATCCATATATAAATTTCTTGAGTTTGCATACCAATTATTTATCATTACTAGAGGAGAAACATTCTAGTTATTACATATAAATCCTCTCCTCTACATCACCATTGAGGAAAGTTGTTTTCATACACATTTGTTGTAATGCCATATTGAAAACTAATACCAAAATTATACAAAGAAAATTTTTCTTAAATACAGAAGAAAAAGTTTTTGTATAATCAAATCCTTCCTTTTAAGTAAATCCCTTAGTAACGAGTCTCATTTTATATCTTTTAATGTTGTCCAATGAGTTTTTTTTTGTTTTGAAGATCTATTTGTACCCTATAGCTTTTACCCCATCAGACAACTCAATAAAATCTCAAACTTTATTACATCTCATAGAATTCATCTCTTCCTTCATAGTATTATATTATAAATTTGATTCATTACAAATCACGGCTTGTGAAAAGGTTTTAGGATTATTTTCGGATCTAATATTGTTGTTAAACTCTTGTAGATAAATAATATAATTATTAGGAATTGCTGATATTGTTATTCTAAGAGATCTTTTTAATGTTATACCAACATTTTCAATAGAAGCATATTGTTTAACTATCTTAGGTAAATCCTAAGGAATTTGATCTATTAGAATAACATCAGCAGCTTGTGAAACTATATTGATGTGGTTGGTTAATGCCAATTTGAACTTAAAGGGTGTTATATATGACAATTAATCTATCACTTAAAGTGAAATGTTGAGACTCTGAATGATTTTTATTAGAAATCATGTTTTTGTATCAATTGCTTTTACAAATAAAATCATTTTTGAAAAACATTTAGTGATTTCACAACTCTAGTATTGTGAAATGGATAATAGAATCAGTATCCCTTAGACCTTTCAGCATGTCCAATGAAATATCCACTAATGGTCATTAGATCTAGTTTCTTCTCTTATGAATTGTAATTTCTTACTTTAGACGGATATCCTCAAACACTTATATGTGGCAAACTTGATTGCCAACCTTTTATAACTCCAATTAGAACGACCTTCATTAGAATACGATTTAATATGTACACTATCATTTTAAGAGTTTACCCTATAATGATTTTGGAATGTTAGAATTGTCAAATATACTTCTCACCATCTTTAATAATGTTTGGTTTCTTCCTTTTGTTATACTGTTCTGGTCTGGAGAATCAGGTATATTATATTGGACAATTGTCATATGCTCTTGAAGAAACTTTGTAAAAAGGGCCAAGAGTTTGTCCATTCTCAATGTACTTATCATAATTTTTTTCACATCTATCTAATCTCACAATTTTAATTTGCTTTTTGTATTATTTTTCTGTTTCAATTTTAAATATATTAAAAGTATCTAATGTTTTGCTCTTGTTGTGAAATATGTATAGATACATATATCGTAAGTAATTATCAATGAAGGAGATGAAATACCCTTATAAATATCTGTATGTATGATTTTTAATATGTCCAAACTCTTATTGGCACATTTCTTTGTCTTGTTGGCCCGCTTCCCTTTTTATAGACCGCATCAGTTTCAAAATCAGTAAAACTGAAGTATCAAGTGCTCCATCATTTATCAATCTTTTAATTCTTTCTATAGAGATATGTCCCAATCTTTAATGTCACAATGTAGATGAATATTTATTTACAACATATCGTTCAACACTAGTGTCAACATTTATAACATCATAAGAAAATTTATTTTGTAAATTTATGTAATAAAAACTATTAGATAATGTGCTATTTTTAACAATATCAGACTTGAAAAATAAACTAAAAGATGAGTTTAAAAATGTAATGTATTATCCAAAAAATACAAGTATCAAAACTGAAGTCATATTTCTAGAGAAATTTGAAATATAAGAGGCAATGTCACTACTTAAAATTAAACTATATGTTCTAATTGCCCTCACTTGTGTAAGCATATTGTTTTTAAAAAAGATACTCTGCTCACTTTCCATTGACTTCTTTAGGTTTTACAAACCCTATAAAGAATTCAAAATGTAAATTATAGAATTAGAATTAATCCATCATGTTTCATGAGTAACATTGACCATATTAGATTCATAACAAATAAAGAAGATTGGATTATCTTTTTTCTCAAGTCAATTTTAAAATTTGATACAATCCTTTATCATGTGTCCCTTCTTATTATAGATGAAGTACTTGAATTCCTTTTTTATGTCAACTTGTTGAGGTATCTTACTTTTTTTCCTTTGATTGGTTTGGATTTAATTCTTTTCTTATTTTGTCATAAATGCACTTTCACCTAATTTCATCAAAAGTCTTCCTTCCTCGTAAATACATATGATTATAAGTTTATTTATTAATCATTTATCTTTATGTATTGTAAGAGATTTTGAAAGGCTCATATTACGAAGGAAGTGTGTTTAGAATATAGTGTGCAAGGAAAATCTCAGACTTATATACTTTAAGAGTTTTTAATTGAGTCACTATATCCCTCATTAACACTGGTGAATCTCAAAGATAAAAACTTTATAATTAGAGTACTTGCGAGTGCTTTATCTGATGT
The DNA here is from genome assembly GCA_025585075.1 of Nepenthes mirabilis. Classification (NCBI taxonomy): domain Eukaryota; kingdom Viridiplantae; phylum Streptophyta; class Magnoliopsida; order Caryophyllales; family Nepenthaceae; genus Nepenthes; species Nepenthes mirabilis. The sequence goes on from JAODPA010156076.1 coordinate 6,419, forward strand.
CTTAAATTACTCATTGATAGTTTTTAATAAATCTTGGACATTATTATACTGATGAACAAATTCACGAATACCAACAGAGATCTTGATCACTACGAATATCAAACTAAAGTGATTAGATCGCTCTCACCATGTATAAAGAGTAATATTGACCGAAGTGCTAATTTTGGTAAAAGGGTGGTTCGTTTTTTCACATAGCCTAATCAATATTTATTCATCTTAAATGAATAAGAATTCTCTCTTTTCAAACTTTATAGTTATTATCTTTTATTTTAAAAATATTATATCTTGTATCAAAAAGATTTACAGATTGTATAATTATACAGAATAAAAATTACATGCTTGATTTATAATTTTATTCATTAAGGATGATGTGGCTAATCCCCGATTAATTCAAGTTATATGGGACACTAGACATTTAGTATGTGTATAGAATATATATAATACAATAATTGCATTGAATAATACAATTGAAGAAAGCTGCAGGCTGGCCGGATTTATAATAAAATAATACAATATATACATATATATCCGTTGAATAAATGCAATAATTGAGCCATACAATTGAAGAAAGCATGAGGTAGCACCGTGGGATCCTTGTTTTATGGCAAATTGCAGGTTGGCTGTTCAATTCTTTCTGTCCTCCGCCTCAACATTTTCCCAATTTTTGAAATGTGGGCTGCCTTGGCCTAGGCCCAGGTACGAAGGGCTTTCTGATGCAAGACCCAAATGTGCAGATAATAGCCAGCCCCGGCAGTAAAAGCTGCGTTTTTTTAATAGCTACTGTAGCAAGATGAACAAAACAATGTCGTTTTGTTTGTCTTCAACTTGCAACTAGGTCAGTTTTTGACCCATTCGACCTAATTTCAAAAACAGATAAAAACTAAACCATTTTAACATCAAAATTGATGTTAGAAAATTGCAAAATTGTTAGAATTTTAATTTCCTAATGATTTCTAACATTATTTTTTAGCAAAAGTTTACAAAAATTGAACTTTAGGATTCTTAAAAAAATCGGTAAATGGGAAAAAATTGCAGAAAGTATTAAGACAAAGACAAATGGCCCTAATACTAAATATTAGATGAAAATTGAGTCATCATTTGAAATATTAGTTACTTGTAGATTGAATACAGACATAAATTAATGACTAAAATACTAACCTATCGATATTGACGTCAATACTAATTGCTTAAATTTATGCAAATTTACTTTTAAATATTTAATATTCTTTAATGATGGTGTATAATCAGAGTATTTGTCTTAGGGACTCAAAAATCAAAGCTTCATATATATAGACATTTTCCATCAAAATACCTAAGAGATGGTTACCATTTATGGTGGGAGTGAGTGGTTATCTAAATATACCCTAAAATCGGAAAATATGGATAAATTAACTAATTGATTTTTTTAGTATTGGAAAAGCAATCAGAACAAGTATTGACAATAATTATTATTTCATGTTACGAAAATATTTTTTTTAGTTGGTACTTTTCCTAGAATGTATATTTAAATATTTATTCCAACTTCTGTTATTTGGGTAGTATCTTTTATTTCAGGTACAAGATCTTAATATTTTCTCCCTTTTTGAGGCAATTTCCTTAATAGAATCTTTGATCTATATGTTAGTGCTTCTTTATTTGACAGATTTCGACTGAGCTAATGGAATTCAGTTGCTTAATTTGACAGATTTTGACTGTAGTTGGATGGAATTCAGTTTTGAGGCAATAGTGTTTTTTTATCTTTAAGAATCGAACATATTAAATGAAGGATTGAAACCTGAAGAGGTCAAGTTTGTTACTGGAAACTGTTGAACTGCTATTAAAAGGGTGAAAAACACAAATTTCTTTGAACAGAATTGCAAGAGAGGTGCAGTTACAGCCTCTAAATATTGTTCTATCGGTAGTGTCAGCTGCATGGTTATTCGCAGTTCATCAATCATTCTGTTCTCTGTAAGTGAAAGATACTTATCAAAGGCTATTCTATTTTTCATCATTTGAGCAGCTCCATTGTAGTAAGCATCAACCTTAATTTTCTCCACCTGACAAATTCACTCCTTGAAATTTTATTTTCTGTGCCACCATCCACCCTTTGTATGAATTTAAAGTTGATAAAAAATACCCCAAATCTTCCCTTTTAAGTATGATCATGTATTCAAACATTGCTTATTAAGGGTATTTACTTTTCTTCTTAAAGATACTAAAAAAAATTCATTTAACAATTTCCAAATACTTTTGGAAGATTCTTGATGTAGGCAGCTTATGTACTTGTTGATCTAACTCTGTTTTGCTGTTTCTGCCGGTTAAGTGCTTCAGCAGCGATTAATGACGGCAGAAAATTATAGGCAGCAGTAATATATGTAAGATGCAAGCTGGTGACAGTTGCAGCAATGAACTGGAACTTGTTAAAATGCAGTACAGTAAAACAGTGGTAGATTGAAGCACAAGATAACAGGACACAGCAATTGATTGTATTAACTGGTCAAATTCAAATGGAGCTGCAGTGAGAATTCGAGTACAGGAAATGAGGAAAAACAAGGGGAATCACTCACCCTGTAAGACAAGGGACTCACTCGACCTTTTAGTAGTCTACTTAAGGAGTCATTCATTTAAGGGTTGGGTTCTCTCGCCAGCTATGGCTCCATCTGTTTCAACTCTTCTGATGAGATCCAGGGCTCTTTGGACATCGGTTGATCCTTCCATCTAACTAGATATTGAGTATGATCCTCTGATCTAGTGACGATGACTCTTGAGTCAAGGACATCAATGCTATGGGTTGCTTTGATTTTGATGACAGCTGGCAGCTCACCCATTTTTGGCATGGTCAGTGGTGTTGCTCCCAAATTAAGGATTCATGTCTGCAATGTTAAAAATGGGGCTGATCTTCATGCTTATTGGTAATTCCACCCAATAGGCATAGGGCCCAATTCTCTTTGAGCATTTTCTAAGGTTCAAACTTATTGCCTCTGAGCTTGTGGTTGGTCCCTGAAAGAAATTGCTCTTTCCTTAAATAAATCACTACCTAGTCTTCTCCATTGTACTCAACATTGCGCTTATGAGCATCAACTGCCCTTTTGTGTTGGTTGTCAGATTTCTCTAGGTCTGTTCAGACCAGCCTCTACACCTCTCAGATCTGGGCTGTGAGTCTTCAACCTCCGTGCTTCTTTTTCCTTGGTTGGATATGGGTAATCTGTTGAGGACATCTTCTGGATTCCTACCATAGTTGACTTAGAAAGGAGATAGTTGGGTTGAACAATTTTTGGCTGAATCGTATGCAAATTTAGTTTGAATAATCACAAAATCCCACTTCCTGATAGTGTCTTCATCTCGGCTTATCAACAGGTTTCCCGAACTTCAGTTGATGACTTTGGTTTGTCCATCAGTTTGTGGATCGCAGGTGCTTGAATGCTAACTTTTGTTCGCATGTAACCCCACAAAGTTCTGCAGAAGTTGCTGATATAACAGTTAGTGGGACACTGTGGAGCCAGATAATTTCCTTGAAAATAGGTGGGCTATGTGTGATGCATCACTTACCCTTCAAGGGAATCACTCAACCTTGGATAGTATACTTAGGGAATCACCCATATAATAGTTGGACTTATTCACCAATAGATGACTATCACACTCCTTTAGGAGATCATTCACCTAAATTTTGGAAATCATTCACCAACTGCAGGACTAAATACAGTTTGAGAGATCAAGGCTCTGCTGGAGATAAGAAAAAAAATCTCAAGTCTGCAATGTTCCTCTTATGTTGCTGGATCATAGGCTTCCAACTGTGGTTCTGAGGACAGGTGAATCATTGATTTGCAACCCACTAGGAACAACTGACATATTAATTAGCTGTCCTCTGGATTCTCCAGTGATCTCGGTAAAGCTCTTGTTCCTCTTGTTACTGTCATCTTTATTAATTTAGTCAAGTGGTTTTCATTGGGACCCTCAGTTTTGCCGTTCATGGCTGCATCAGATCTCATATGAGTGATCTTAGGTCACCTGTTAAAGAACACTTTATGAAATTAATCAAGAAGAATGACTCCTTTTGATTTTCCATCTGTTGCATGCACCTTATATAACAAAAAAAATTGTGATAGATATTGCCTCCTTTTTATTTCCTTCCATATATTCTAGATGCAACTAAGATCCTTTGCATCCCAAAAATTTTTTTGGATGTGCACTCTCTCTAAGGCTGAAGGCACACCTCAACGCTGAGACTTCGAAAAAGAAAGAGGTGGTCATTAAAAAGTATAAAATCTGAAGTCTAAGGGTTAATTTCAGTGATAAATGTAACAAGAACCAATTTGAGCAACTCCCAATCAAATGCTATAGTAACATTAGGGATACACTGTGTCTGATTTCAGTGAGATCTTAAGCATTTGTAAGTTCTGTCTGTATCTCATCCTGTAGCTCTCCTCGGTGTCCACCTCTCACCCAATTGAAATGAGCCTTTAATGTCATTTGGGATACCAGCTGCAATTTAATTTCTTGATAAAATTTCAAATAGTCAGATATTATGATATTGTTTCCATTGTTCCAGCTTTCTATGTTTGGCTCATCATTGTCACTGACAACATACGATGCATTTTCAATCATTTTTTATTGTTGCCCTATAAGTTATGGAAGTCAGAGAAAAAAAAAAGAGAACAAAATAAATGCTCGAGAATAAGTAATGTAAGCTGTGTTTGATAGGAAAAATGTATTGATAATAGGATTGTCACCTTCAATGACCGAGCTATCGAAAATGTTTTCAGTGCTTAGCCAAGTATGAAATCTAGTCTTCAACACCGTAATGACCACTGCACCTGCCAACTATACAGTGTAAGCGTCCTTTAGCATGACTATTTTCTTAACCCCTCTCTTTTTCTCTCTTTTGTTGTCTTTCTGAGGGTACTTTCTTTGTTTGATCAATATAGTCTAGATTGGTACTTCCTCAAGTCAACAGTAATTTGAAATTCATTTTCCTTTTCCTGTTTTGCTTCTTGTGATGAAAGGCAAATGAAACATTAGCAAACCAATAGGTGGATGGAGTTCTGTGGATAAACATGTTCAACTATTTGGACATTAATCAAATTGTTTGAAGTTGACTACATAAAAATTTGAGGAAAAAACTATGTTGTCTTTGAAGATATGTTGGGGGAAAAGGCATTCCTCTCCACCCAACTGACGCTCTAATTACTTACTTGAGTGCAGAGAACCCTCTCTTAAACGTGTTTATAGGTTTTTTGTTTTGTCATTGGCAAGTGCAAGGGCTCAAGTTCATGGCTTTGTGAAGATGGTTTCCTACAATTGAATAGGGGTAAGAGTTAGGAAAGCATGCTTTCTACTTACATATTATGAGAGCCTAATTTGAATTCGAATGAAGAAATAATAAAAAAAATTCTATTCTCTGGTATTTCAATTGGTCAAATTCGAAACAATTCATTCCTTCCAATGAATGCCTAAAAGATTTCCTTCGAGGGACAAATTTGGATTTCTAAATGGAAAAAACTCCCTTTCTATCAAACTTTCAAAATATTAAATATACTCGTGACAATTGTTTAGATCATGGGGTTTTTTTCAATGCAGTTTGCTTAAGGGTGTGCATGTGTTAAGCTATTCAATTCTTTATGTTAGAATATAAGTTAGTATTAGAATATGTTTAGGATATACTCTTAGAATATCTTTTAAAATTTGCTAAGAAATGTATCTTTGTTGGTATAATCTAATATTTTTTNGATATACTCTTAGAATATCTTTTAAAATTTGCTAAGAAATGTATCTTTGTTGGTATAATCTAATATTTTTTATATATGTAAATAACTGTATAAATACATATATAGAATCAATCTTGTAACATTTTGATATTCCTGTTTAGTTTTTTGATGCATAATAATTGTGTATAATTTCGGTGGTAATTACTTGAATTATTAACTTTAGAGACCTAATTTATTTAGAGAATTATTTTGAGTTGGGTTTAATGGGCTTGGAGAATTTGGATCACCGTTTTGGGTCAATTCGTTTGGGCCTAGTGGGCGTGAAAAATCATGAATAATTAATGCTTGGACTTAGTTACATTTTATCAGACTGAAAATTTAGGTTGGACATAATATTTATATGTAAGCTGTATTTTTATGATGGAGCCTCTAAAATCCTATATACCACGTAGATGCTAAATTGGGTAATTTAACATCCTTAATTTTTCTAGCAGGCACCCCACTTGAAATCTCTGCCATCAGCTGAGCCTTTTACTCATTGGTGAAGTCGTAAATTCAGCAAACCTTGGGGGCAATGAGAGGATAATCCCCAACAAATTTTCCGTCCCAAATATCCTAGAAATTCTCTATTTAATGAGCTGTTGAGCAAACCCATTGGCACGCAGCCGTTTTGTTTTCTGTTTTGCTTGAAAACTGGTAAAGAGAAAGAGAGGAGCTGCCGAAAACTGAATTCCATTTTGAGAAAAAGACAGAAGGAGAATAGAGAGTAGAGAGGGGGGGCTGAAAGTTCTTGCCGCTGGAGCCCTATTCGGTGGAAAGAAAGTTGCTGCGCTGCTGGTGTGCTGTTTCCATGGAGTAAAATGAGGCAAGTGAAGTTCCTATTTCTTATAAACTCTATCCTCTTGTAAGTACATTTCCTTCTTCTTGTAAATATTGTGCTCGTTTTCATTATCCTCAAATTGGACTCCATGTACTGACTTCATCTCTGTAATTGTGTTCCTCACAGTCCAGTAAAATAATTGAACCAGGCACCTCTTCAATCACTAAAATTCAATGTTGTCAAAAGGCGCGAGGCGCAAAGGGCCCCTGGAGTTTAGGCGTGAGGCGCAATGCATAAGTATGAGCCTAATGAAATTGAGACACACATCTATAAAATATGATTGTAAGATTATTTTGTGATTCCAATTGTTCAAATCAATGATAGAATAAATAGTTAAGCACTTAAACACCTACTAGATAAGAATTAATAAACTCATAGTTTAACAAAGTTTAGTAATATAAATATTTAGTAATTAATAAGTATATNTTGTAGAATTTTAGAAATCTCCAAGAAGAAATATGGAACCAAATTTAATAAAATAAACTAATAATTAAATCTCAAGGATGCCCTCATCAATAAATTCATTATATTTTAATATATTATTATAATATTAACTGTCTAAGTTGTTTAGATTGATTCTTCACCGTATGGAAGCATAAAAATGGATGGAGCTTGACGCTACTCTGCACCCCTTCTTCAATCACAAAATGCCCTGCATTTTTATGATATGCTGCTTTCTAATGGGTAAACTCCCCCTCTCTCCCTCTCTCTGCAGGTAAACTTTTGCTGATACCTTCATGGAGGAGAGATCAATTTGCACCAGATCAACGATTATACACCTCAATCATGAACCAGAAATTGTTGTCGGCTTGCAGACCCTTTGTTCATTCTCCGCTTGTTTTCGACTCTGGAGCATATTTCTATTGCACATCAGCCATTTCATTGCCCCCTCAACTGAGGTGCAGCACCTAACGACCTGTCATCAAAGCCCGGAAAAGAAACATAATTCGATGAAAGCTCGTAAAAGATAGCTCGGAGTTGGCTTAATCATCAGGAAAGGTTGTCATCAATGGAGCTGGGAAGATGAATTTGGTACCGTTTGACCCAGGATCAGCACTCTTAAGCACCGTGGGGCCACATATCTGAGGCTAGGATGGGGCTAACTTGCTTCATTTGGTTGACAAGCAACGAGACTTCCTCCATAAAATAAAGATGGCTGGCAAGTCGCTTCCCACATATGAAATCCAACAGCCAATGCCCTTATGCAGTATGAAAAGGGTGGCTGAGTGTAAAAGCTTCTCACATTGTGAGAATAAGTCAGTCTGATATGTATAATATTATCTTTTAACTGTAAAATTTTGTTAGAATCGATAATTATATAGCTATCATGTTCATTATTTAAGGATCCATAATTATAATTTTTCTAAGATTATTATAAAATTTTAAGGAATTACTGTATGCCCTTATGGAGGGCAATGAGATGCTTAATTCCTATTTACGATGTATAAATAACTGTATGTATATATATTTCAACGTGATATTATTCATCTGCAAAAAATTAGGAGGAATCCTCAAAGGTAATGTAGACGTGTCAAACTTCTTGCCTTTTGTTTTTCTTTTTCATGGTATAAACTACTTGCTATATACCAAAAAATGAGAGGTTTTTT
>JAODPA010156087.1:0-14585 GCA_025585075.1 Nepenthes mirabilis
TGTTAACCTTATTTATTGGTTGTTAAGCATGTATTTAATTTTTATACAGTTATTCAATCTGTTAATCTTTTCGACATAAGATGTGAAATTTTTGAACTAAAAAGTGATAACTATAAGGTGTGGAAGGAGAGAATTCTTCTTCATTTAGGGTGGATGGACTAGATTATACTATACGAAAAGACGAACCACTTGCTCTTACTTTTACTAACACTCCGGTTGATGTAGCTCTTTATGAACGATGAGAGCGATCTCATCGCCTCAGTTTAATATTCATAAAGACTAAAATTTATACTGGTATTCGTAGTTCTGTCGAACAGCATAATAAAGTGCGGGATTTACTAAAGGCTATCGATGAGTAGTTTGAAATTTCAGATAAAGTACTTGCTAGCAACCTAATAATAAAGTTTTCATCTATAAGGCTCACCGGTGTTAAGGACATGCGGAGCACATAATACAGATAAGAGATGCAGTGGCTCAGTTAAAAAAATTAGAGGTAGAAATGTCTAAATCTTTCCTTGTGCATTACATTTTGAACATGCTTCCATCACAATATGGACCTTTTAAAATCTCTTACAACACACATAAAGATAAATGGTCGATCAATGAACTCATGACTATGTATATTCAAGAGAAAGGAAGGCTCATGATGGAACAAAGTGAAAGCGTTTTTATATTTAAAGAAAAAAAATTTAAGACACAAGCCAAAAAGAAGGGAAAAGTTAAAATACTTTTCCAATCTGACATCAAGAAGGAATCCAAGTGCTTCTTCTGTAAAAAGAAGGGACACGTCAAGAAGGATTGTGTCAAGTATCAAAATTGGTTTGAAAAGAAAGGTAATCCATTCTCTTTTATATGTTATGCATCTAATATGGTTAACGTTTCACATAACACATGGTGGATTGATTCTGGTTTTATAATCCATATCTCAAATTTCTTACAGGGCATGCAAAATCTAAGGAAGCCAGTGGGCAGTGAATAAAGCATCTTCTTCGAAAACAAGATGCGTTCACATGTGAAGGCCATTGGAACATGCAACTTAATTTTGAGTAGTGGTTTTGTTTTGACTTTAGAAAAGACCTTTTATATTCCAAATTTCTCCAGAAATTTGATTTTGATTTCAAAACTTGTACTTTTTGGATATTCCGTTACATTTTCAAACTCATCTTTCAGTTTACATTATAAGTTTGATATTGTTAAAAATGGTACATTGTCTAATGGTCTTTATTACTTAAATTTATAAAATAATACCTCTTATAATACTATGCATGCTGATGCTGGCATTAAGCGATGCGTTATGAATAAATGTTCCTCTATATTGTGGTATAGGAGATTATGTCATATTTTCATTGAAAAAATCAAAAGATTGATAAATGATGGAGTACTTAGTATTCTAAATTTTACTAATTTTGAGACTTGTGTGGACTGTATTAAAGAAAAGTAGACCAACAAGACTAAGAAAAATACCAAGAGGAGTTCGGACATATTAAAAATCATAGATACTGATATTTGTAGTCCTGATATTGACTCATATGGTCCAAAATATTTTTTCACCTTTATTGACGACTTCTCACGATATATGTATCTTTATTTGCTTTATAATAAGAATAAAGTCTTAGATGCTTTTAAATTATTTAAAACAGAAGTACAGAAATAATGTGAAAAATAAATTAAAATTATGAGATCAGATAGAGGTGGAGAATATTATGAAGAATATACTGAAGATGGATAAATGCCCGGTTCATTTGTAAGGTTTCTTCAAGAACATGGGATTATTGCCAAATATATTATGCCTGATTCTCCGGACCAAAAAGGTGTAATAGAAAGAAGAAACTAAACATTATTGGATATGGTGAGGAGTATGCTTAGCAACTCCGAACTTTTAAAATCTTTGTGGAGTGAAACTCTTAAAACGACGGTGTATATATTAAACCGGGTCCCAACAAAAGCTATTCCAAAAACTCTTTTTGAGTTATGAAAAGGTTGAAAATCGAGTTTGTAATATGTACGCATATGAGAATGCCTATCTGAAGTAAGAGTTTATAATCCACATGAGAAGAAATTGGATTCAATGACTATTAGTGGGCCTTTCATTGGATATGTCGAACGGTTCAAGGGATACAGATTTTACTATCCATCTCACAGCACTAGGATTGTAGAATCAAAAAATATAAAATTTCTTGAGAATGACTTAATGAGTGGGAGAAAGCGATCCAAAAATATAATTTCTGATAATGATCATTTGGTTTCTCAACATTCCACTTCAAATGATAGGTTGACTGTTATACACAACACCCCTTAAGAAAAAATTGGTGTTTAACAACCAACCAATGTCATTCCACAAAATACTGACCCTATTTCAATTGACTATAAAATTTAGAATTTATATAAAATAGTTATACAATATACTCCTATTGAGAAGGATGATACAATATTGAGAATGTTTTCTAGAATGAAAAAGTCAGTAATCCCTGGTGATTATATTGTACATCTACAGGAGTCAAACTATAATATTAGAGCCGAAAATAATCCTGAAATATTTTTACAAGTTATGAGTTGTAAGAAGTCACAATTATGGTACAATGCCATGAAAGAAGAGATGAATTTCATGAGTTGTAATAAAATCTGGGATCTTGTTGAGTTGCCTAAAGGGGTAAAAACCATATGGTATAAATGAGTATTTAAGATAAAGAAAGACTCATTAGGTAATATCAAAAGATATAAATTAAGACTCGTTACTAAAGGATATACTCAAAAGGAGAAAACTGATTACACGAAGACTTTTTCTCCTATGTCTAAAAAGGATTCTCTTCACATAATTTTGGCATTAGTTGCTCATTTTGATATGGAGTTATAACAAATGGATATGAAAATAGTGTTTTTAAATGGTGATCTAGAGAAAGATGTTTACATGAAACAATCAGAAGGATTCTCCTCTAGTGATGGTGAGCAATTAGTATGCAAACTTAAGAAGTCCATATATGGATTAAAACAAACTTTCCGTCAATGGTATTTAAAATTTGATAAAATTATCTCTTCATTTGGTTTTGAAAAGAATATTTTAATGTATATACCAGAAGGTCAGTTGGAGTAAAATTTATTTCTTTATTTTATATGTGGATGATATTTTGTTTGCATCCAATGATAAGGGTTTGTTGTATGAGGTAAAATAATTTCTCTTTGATAAATTTAAAATGAAAGATATGGGTGATACATCTTATGTCATTGATATTAAGATACATCGAGACAGACTACGATGTATTTTAAGTTTGTCTCAAGAAACCTACATTAATAAAATTTTATAGAGATTTCGGATGAAAGATTATTCGTCAAGTGTAGCACCCATTGTGAATGGTGATAGGTTCAATTTGAGTCAATACCCGAAAAATAATTTTTAACGAAAACAGATGAAAAACATTCCATATGCTTCCGTTGTTGAAAGTTTGATGTATACTCAGATATGTACAAAACCTGACATAGCATTTACAGTTGGAATGTTGGGAAGATTTTAGAGTAATCTAGGTTTGGAACACTGGAAAACTGTTAAGAAAGTTATGAGGTATCTTCAAGGTATCAAAGACTACATGCTTACATATAGACGGATCGACGATTTGAAAGTATTGGGGTACTCCCATTTTGACTTCGTTGGATGTGTTGATTTACGTAAATTAACATCCGATTACATATTTTTGTTTGCCAGTAGAGTTGTATCCTGGCGGAGTGTAAAGTAGACCTTGATTGCTACTTCCACTATGGAAGCCAAATTCGTTTCTTGTTTCGAGGTTACAAAGTATTGTGTATGGATGAGAAATTTCATGTCTAGGCTTAGAGTGATTGATTCCATCTCAAAGCTATTAAAGATATATTGCGATAATTTAGCTACTATTTTTCTGGCTAAAAATAATAAAAGTAGCAGTCGAAGTAAGTATATTAACATTCAGTTTTTAGCTATAAAGGAGCGCATTAAAGGAAAGAAAATTTCTATTAAGCATATTAGTACTGAATTGATGATCGTTGATCCTTTAACAAATGACATGCAACCATTGAGGTTCAAGGATCTTGTAACAGAAATTGGATTAAATTTCATTTTTTGATTTTGATTGTATGGATAATGATATTAATGAAATTTCTATTTATTTGTTGTGATATTTCTAAAAATTGTGTACACATTGGTTGATTTGAGAATATCATTAATTGTTGGACAAAGAATAAATATAAGGTTTATTTATAAAGTGACGCTATAATATTCGAAAATATTTTGAGAAATATAATATATTGTAATACATAGAAGATATTACTCATTATTAGATGACATGTCGCCATGATTTATATATTTATTTCTTAAAATTAAAAATTGATGGGTTTGATTATCACATTAAGAAAACATGGACCAAGTGAGAGAATGTTAACGTTTTAGTTTTCAGCTTCAGTTTTCAACTGAAGGCTGATGATCTCCTCATTTGCTGCTTTAAAACTGAAGCATTAGTAACATTAGTGGTCCATGATAGCTGATAATTGTTCATTGATTATCTCAATTACTTTTCTTCTTTTGTAACGTCAATTGAGATAGTTGATAGAACTATCTTACATAATTGACTTCAGTTTTGTCCCTGGGTATATATTCTCTCGAGTTACACCATCAATTGTGGGAGAAAATAGTGCCTGGAAGCTCAAAACGTCCGAAATCAAATCCGGCAAAAACAGAGGAGGCAAATGGCTAGAGGTATAAACTCGATCCTTAATTCCGCTTTCGTGGTTGATTTTGCCACATTATATGCTTACACTTATTGCTTATAATTTGGTACGATACGGCCTACCGTGAACAATGTTGAGTTGTGTGAAGTATGGCCAAACATTATGGAACATGCCATTCCGAGGGATGGTTAGCCCGTGGTATGATTGGGCGGCCCTCAGAATAACTTAGTGTTGTGCTTGCTGACAATAGAAGTGCTGTCAATATTAAGATGTTCTTTTGGCTGTGGCATATCTTTAAGGTGTGGGATTAGTGTGCAGGGAAGGAGGAGACTTGGGTATATCATGTATTGACTCAATAGTTTCTTCTAATAACTGAGGAGCATTTGGGATATTATGCACTGGAGTGGTTGTTTCCAAATTCAAATTTGAGACACCAAAGGTGTTTGTGAGTAAAAGAGAAAATGCTGAGGAGTTTTAGTTACTGGTAATATGAGAATTGGGTTTGATTTCTGGACAAGAGATATGTTAGGCAGTTAAATTTTTTAAAGTGAATGTATCCTAATAAAAAATCACATTTTCAGAATAAAAAATGAGATTGCTTTTGAGATCCAAAACTTTATATATCCTTTTAATTTGAAGAGATAACCAAGAGAAATATACTTTTTCTGAGATCAAATTTCTGTCTTCCATGTGTAGGGGTAGAGACAAAATAAAAACAATTAGAAGTTTTGAGATGGCTATAATTTGGCTTTGCATTAAAAAGGAGTTTACAAGTTCTGTTTTCTCACAAAGGTGTGGATAGTTCATAATATTTGAAACAGTTGGAATACAATCATTCTAATATTTCAATGAAACTTTAGCTTAGAATGTTAATATTTAAAAGTGAAGGAGAAATTTTAATGGTCTACAAATAATAGAGTTCACATTTTTCTTTACACATTCCAATCATTCTCTAGGTAGAAAGATCATTTGTAAAATGTACATTAGTGAAAAGTATAAAACAATAATTGAGATTATGAGTAATTTTTCAGAAGGAAAAACTGTAAAAAAAATCCATCAAGATTATGTTCTTCGTCATATAAACAGCTCAATGTGTTTAAATCAAGTTTGGTTTTCATCAAGCAGTTTCACAAAGAAAGATACATATTATGTCATATTAGTTTAAGAAGATAGATTGCAGGTCATATGATCTGTGGTTCTGATATTAATTACCAACGGAACTCTCATTAGTTTGTAAAATGTGTGTGTGAGTAGAAGGATAGATGGATATAACATTTACTCCAAAAACCCTGTTTTAGAGGTGATGGAATTCAGAATTGATTGAACTTGATTGAAAAAATGAACAAGAATTTGAGTTTCCTTTGATTGGAGTAAACTCATGAGTTGCTGGAACTGAGTCTTGGTTAACCCCACTTGGTCAGAAGCCTCTTCTCTTTCATTGTGGTCACCAAGAGCATTGGCCTGGTTAGCCAAGAAATTTGAGCTACCACCTTTATATAACTTACTGTCTTTGTGGGTATCCTTGAATTTGTAGCACTTCTCCATTAAATGTCCAGTCTTGTTACAGTATGTAGGAGTAGGAACTTTGGCATTTCCCATGTAGTTTTAAATCTCTCATGGCACATACTTAGAGAACCATGTTTTTGTTGAAAGGAAATTAAGGACTTCCTGAGTGGAAAACCTTTGGCCCATTTTGTTGAATGAATAGGTCTCTGAACACATTTCAAACATCTACATTATCATCAACAAAATCAATACTAGATTTAATTGGAAATCGGATTGTGTTCAGAACTTAAGATACTACCATGCTATTACATCGCTTCCATACTTTAAAAAGAGAATAATTCGGATTTGTAGGCTCAAAAATGACGGCATCAATGAAATTGATATTATTCTCAACCCTTAAGCACGACTCATACCTCTAGATCAAGTTCTAATAGAGATTGACATCATTTATTAAGAAATTGCCTATTAACTCCACTTGGTGATGCTTTTGCTGTTGGAGAAAAATAATGCCGGTAAGACAAAGGAATCGAGAGGAAAGAACGACAACGCCTAATTACACACACAACAAAGAGAAAGAGAATCGAGACAGTATTTTTATGTGGAAACCCTATTTTGAATAAGAGGGAGAAAATCATAGGATATTTAGTTTACCAATCTCACTATGAAAAATTCTAATTACAGAAATCCTGATTACCCAAACTCTTGAAGAATAGAGAATAAGAGTAAGACGCACTCCTTGTATGTTCTATTTCTTATGCCTCCTTTTGTAAAAAAAAAACATAACTATGCACATATATATATATATATATGTGTGTGTGTGTGTGTGTACATAAAAGTACCGGACGGTGCCTACTCTGTAAGACGATTGTGTGTACTACAAAGCCTATCACCTACTCTGTAAAGTCGCATTCCTGTCTTGAACTTTATAATTAACCTGCTCTACAAAATCGGTTACCAATTTTAAAAAGTCAACTACATACTCTGTAAAGTCAACTGCCTGTACTAAACTTTACAAATTACCAACTTTTCAGACAGACTACCCTGGACCCGCCTTTGCATCATTATGAACTATCTCATCACTTTGGCTTGGCAGTTCCATTCTGGCAATTCACCACTCCAGCCTAAGTGTTCCACTTTGAAAATTCTTCAATCCGACATTTTCTTCACTCTGGCCTTGTGAACCACTCTGACAAATTTCATCATTTCAAAATTTTCACTTTGAAAATTTTCACTATGGAAATTTCTTTCACTTAGGAATTTTGTTTACTTTGTCATCAAGCCATATCGCTGTACGCGCTTCTCCTCAGTATTACACCTATATATATTTGGTTAAACATGTTAGCCTGCTAATCGGATATGGGCCCACATGAGAGTGATTCATGTCCCAACATTTGCATCGGTGTCTTTTTTCAATCTTGTACTCCAACAGGATATTTTAAACACCCGGCAACCAAGCAATTTAGCAACCATAACTATTGGGTTTGACAATTCTAGTCTGATAGATTGGATTCTAAATCTAATTATTTGAATCTAATTGTTTAGCTCTAACAATTGTAGTTCTGTGTTTAACAATCTAAAGTTTACCATCAGAGTAGGAAGCCAAGGTCCAAATAAGCTAGAAATTTTGTTTTGACCTTTTATCTCAGTTAATCTTTTTGGCCTAACTATAATATATTAGGATATTTTTTCAAACTTATTGAAAAAAAAAAGAATAAAATGTTGGGATTTTGGTCACTCCCATTTGAAAATTGGCCAGTATGAATAAAGACTAAAGTGGTACACTTAGCCAAAAAGGTATTAAGGGTCGAGGACTTCGCATAATGGGCGAGGATTCTGATTGAAGGACGAGAACTCTAAGTAATAGTTGAAAACATCAACTGTTGATTGAAGACATGGGATGATGTCCGAGAACTCTAGGAAAAAGGCCGAGGACTTTGGTCAACGTCTGGGGACTCTAACAGAAAAGTTGGTTATCTATAAAGTCAGAACAAATAGCTTTTTATGAAGATAAGTTGACTTTCAGAGTTGACAGCCGATTTTCAGAGCAGGTTAATTCATTCAGACATAATGGCGCTTAGTAGAATTGGTGATCGCTTGTAGAGTTGGTGGTAGGCTTTACTACGCACGTAACCTGCCTATTGAGTAGGCGGTCGCCCGGTCTATATATATGTATGCTGAGTGCGAAAGAGTAGCGAGAAAGATAAAAATAAAGAGAGAACACAAGGAGTGGCCAATTTTACTCTTGTATCTTACTCTTGCTCTGTTTTTAACTCTCTAAGGGTTTGTGTAGTTAAAGAATTTTTATAACCATTATTCATATAGTAAAATTATTTATGGACTAAATATCCCGTGATTTTTTTCTCTTATTCTGAAAAAAATTTTTCACGTAAAATTATGTATATGTCCTCCAGTTCTCTCATATTTCTTTGTCATGTGTTTATGTGTCAGTCATCCTTATCCTCTTGATTTTATCCGATTGACCGACAATTCTCCTTCTTAACAAATGGTATCAGAGAGAGGTTATTCATACCGGTGTTAAAATCTGTCAAAATCGATAGAGGTGAAAAATAAGATGATCAATTTGAATGGCACAAACTATAATACTTGGAAGAGTAAGATAGCCAACCTACTGTTTGTGAAGACAATGCATCTTCCAGTGTTCACGGCGCAAAAGCCTAAGACGAAATCAAAGAAAGAATGGGATTCTGAGCACAAATAGGTCAGTGACTACATTTGACAGTTTGTGGATGACAACGTGTACAATTACATCCGAAATGAGACTGATACGAAGACACTGTGGGAGAAGTTAGAAACTCTTTATACTTTTAAGACCGATACCAATTTATTTTACTTGAATAAATTGATGCAAGTGAAGTACAAGGAGAGAATGCCCGTTACCGACTACCAGAATGAGTTTCAAGGTTGCGTTGACTGGCTGAATGGCATGGGCGTCAAGTTTGAGGATGAAGTGTTGGGATTGTCGCTCCTAACGACTCTGCCGATTCCTGGGAAGTAATACGGATCACCATAGCCAGTACCGTTCCAAATGGTATGGTGACCCTAAACATGGCAAAAGAAGTTGTGTTAAACGAGAAAATAAGATGTCGATCGTAGGCCTCTTCTTCCTCTCAGCACTCTGACCTATTAGTCACGGAGTCCCGAGAAGGAGTAAAGGGCGTGGCCCAAAGTTTGGAGAAAAGGGTCGTAGTAGGTCTCGTTTAAGGTATTAAAACCTCCAGTATTATTATTATAAAAAGAAAGGTCATATTAAGAAATGTTGTTACAAACGAAAATATGACAATAACGGAGAAGGCAAGGAGAATAAAGTCGAGAAGGGACGAGATGAGGAGAAGGTCTTATTCTCAATAGTCACTGGAGGAGATCTCCTATTGACATGTGACGTAAAAGATGTGGTAAACTTGACCGACCACAAGTCCAATTGGATGGTGGATACAGGTACTTCATTCCACACCACATCCAAAAGGGGCTATTCTCATCTTACACTCTAAGAGATTTTAGAGTGACAATGATGAAAAATAAAGGAACATCCTGGGTTATTGGTATAGGTGACGTGTCGCTTGTTACTAACAATGGGACGAGGTTGTTGCTGAAAAATATCCTGCATGTGATTGACCTTTAGTTAAACATAATCTCAGCTGGCAGACTAGATAATAAATAGTATTGTAACACCTTCTGTGAGGGAGTATGGAGATTGACTTGAGGGTCTCTAGTTGTTACCCATGAAAAGAATGTCTCCGGCCTATATGTGGTATAAACTTCTGCTGTGGTTGAAGAAGTTAATGTTGCTAGCAGTGAGGGGTCCTTAGACTTGTGGCACCGCCGGTTGGGCCACATGAGTGAAAAAAGGGTTGACCAACCTGACCAAGAAGGGCCTTATTCTAGGAGCAAAGGAGACCGGCCTGAGGACCTGCCCTCATTACATGGCGGGAAAGTAGTGGAGATTCTCATTTCGAGGAGCCTCGTCCACCAATAAGGTGGAGCCGCTTGAACTGATACACAATGATGTGTGTGGATAGTTCAAAGAGAAGTCATTTGGAGTAGCACAATACTATCTCCTTCATTGATGCAACCCTAGAAAGTTGTGGGTATACCGGCTCAAGATGAAGGATCATATTCTTGGAATATTTGAGTATTTTCATGCTCTAATCGAATGACAGACCGGAAGGAAATTGAAGTACCTTCAAATTAATAATGATGGTGAGTACATTGGAGATTTTAATACTTATTGTCGGTCTCATGATATTCGGCACCAGAAGACACCGCCAAAGATACCACAGTTGAATGGGGTGGCTGAGTGAATGAACTGTACGCTGATAGAGAGTGTCAGATATGTACTCTCTGAAGTAAAGCTCCTCGAAACATTTTGGGTGAAGGCTTTGAGAACTGTTGCCTACGTCATCAATAGATCACCATCCGGCCCACTAAACAGAGATGTCCTATAGAAGTTGTGGTCTGAAAAAGAAGCGACTAATGAGCAACTCCAGGTATTTGGGTGCAAGACTTTCATTCACGTCCCAAAGGATATAAGGACAAAGTTGGAGCCGAAGACAATGCAATGTGTCTTCCTGGGTTACGAGAAAGATGAGTTGGGATACAGATTCTGACCCAACTAAGAAAAAGCTTGTCAAATCAAGAGATATAGTGTTTGTAGAGGACGAAACTATTGATGACATCGGTAAAGAGAAGAAGGCCATGTTAGACACTGGTCAGACTAACAATATGAGTGTTGATATTGACCGACCGGCACCTCTTTTTCAAGAGGTTGACGGCTAAAGTATGGCCAGAGAAGACAGTATGGAGATACTAGTGTCGAACGAAAACAAGGATGGATGTTGTTGTTTGACGATCCTCAAGGAATTGATGACCATTTGTTCGCCTGTCAGCCAGTGAGTATGTTTTATTCACTGATGGAGGAGAGTCTAAAAATTTTGAAGAGGCAATGAAGGACGAGCACAAGATAGAATGGATGGAAGTCATGCAGGATAAAATGTGTTCCCTGTATAAGAACCATACATTCGAATTGGGTGAACTACCGAAGGGGAAGGAAAAACTGAAGAATAAGTAGGTCTTCCATTTGAAAACTGATGAGAACACCTTAAAATCACGGTACAAGGTGTGACTGGTGGTGAAAGGATTTAACCAGCAAAAGGCTATCGACTTTGATGAAATTTTCGCTTCTATTGTGAAAATGTCATCTATTTGAGTGATGCTCGGATTAGCCACCATCCTTGATTTAGAGGTGGAGTAATTGGATGTGCGGACGGCTTTTTTGCATGGTGATCTTGAGGAGGAGATCTACATGGAGTAACCAGAAGGATTTTGGGTCAAGGGAAAGGAATACTTGGTGTGCCCTCTAAAGAAAAGCATGTATGGGCTAAAGTAAGCATCGAGACAATGGTATAGAAAGTTCGAGTCTGTTATGGTGGATCAAGATTATCGGAAGACTACTACGGATCATTCTGTCTTTATTCAAAGGTTTTCTGAAGATAAATTTGTTATCCTCGTACTTTATGTGGATGATATATTAATAGTTGGGCGAAATATTGCTCGGATCACCGAATTGAAGCAAAACCCTGGGAAAGTTTTTGCCTTGAAGGATTTCGAACTGATGAAACAAATTTTGGGTATCATAATATTTTGCAATCGCAAGGTAAAGAGATTATGGATATCCCAAGAAAGCCATGTGGAGATGGTGCTCCAACATTTCAATATGGATAAGTCCAAGTCAGTGAATACTACGCTGGCGAGTCATTTCAAATCGAGCAGTTGGCAGTATCCGACCTTAGATGATGAAAACGTTACCATGAGAAGTGTACCTTATTCACTGGTCGTAGGTAGCTTAATGTATGCTATGGTGTGTACAAGGCTAGACATTGTACATGAGGTTGGCACAGTTAGCCGATTTTTGTCAAACTCCGGAAAGTAGCACTGGTCAACAGTGAAGTGGATATTGAGATATCTCCGGGGGACTTCCAAGATGAGCTTGTGTTTTGAAAATGATAAGTCTCTATTGGTTGGATATATTGATACTGACATGGTTGGCAATGTTGACTCCCGAAAGTCTATATTGGGATACTTGGTTAAGTTCATCGGAGGAG
Source organism: Nepenthes mirabilis (assembly GCA_025585075.1). Lineage (NCBI taxonomy): Eukaryota > Viridiplantae > Streptophyta > Magnoliopsida > Caryophyllales > Nepenthaceae > Nepenthes > Nepenthes mirabilis. The sequence continues at coordinate 12,318 of JAODPA010156087.1, forward strand.
CAATTTCTTGACAGTCAGAATTACAAAAATACGTTACTCTTTCAACCACTGAGGTAGAATTCATTACTGTAATTGAGGTCAATAAGGAGATATTGTGGATGAAAAAGTTTATCTGGGAATTTTGATTTGAATAGGAGAAGTATGTGGTATTTTGTGATAACCAAAGCGCATACATCTTTGTAGGAATTTCCCATTCCACTTAAGATCAAAATATATTGATATTCGATACCACTGGGTGAGAGATATTATTGACATGAGATTGCTGTCATTGAAGAAAATCTGAACTAAAATAAATGGGCCAAACATGATGACCAAGGTACTGTCTAAGGAAAAGCTCAAAACCTGTTGTAGTATGGCCAAACTGACTGATTTAGTTCTTCCACGGTTGTGAGGGAATGTTTGTTGAGATTTTGGTCACTCTCGTATGGAAATTGGCCAACATGAATAAAGGCCAAAGTAGTACACTTGGCTGAAGAGGTATTAAGGGTCGAGGACTTTACATAAAGGTCGATGACTTTGCATAAGGGACGAGAACTTTGATTGAACGACGAGGATTCTAAGTGATGGTTGAAGATATCAGCTATTAACCGAGGATATGGGATGATATTCGAGGACTCTAAGCAAAAGGCTGAGGACTGTGATCAATTCCTGGGGACTCTAACAAAAATACTAGTCACCTGTAAAGTCTACCTAAATAGTTTTTCTAAAAGAAAAGTTGACTTTTAGAGTTGACAGTCAATTTGCAGAATAAGCCATCTCTTTCCAATAGAATGACGCTTAGTAGAGTTGGTGGCATGTTGCAAAATTAATGGTAGGCTTTGTTATGCATGCAACTTGCCCACTGAGTAGGCGTTCACCCGATCTATATATATGTATGCTGAGTGTGAGAGAGTGTAGAGTAGCGAGAAAGAGAAAAATAAAGAGAGAATATAAGAAGTAGCCAATTTTACTCTTGTATCTTATTCTTACTTTGTTCTCAACTTTTCAGGAGTTTGTATAGTCAAAGGGTTTTTATAACCAATATTCACATTATGAAATTGTTTATAAATAAAGTGTTTCATGGTTTATTCCTTCTTATTTAGAAGGAGATTTTTCACTAAAATTGTGCGTGTATATTCCAATTCTTTCATATTTCTTTATTGTGTGTTTGTGTGCCAATCATCATTGTCCTCTCAGTTTTGTCTGACTGACCGACAATTCTCTTTCCCAATACATAAAACTCATAAAAATAATCCACCTTGACATTTTTTAGATTACAAACTTTATTTATAAAAATAATTTCTACCAAAATTTGTCTTCCCTTATAAATATAAACCGATGCCAAGTATTTACTTGTAACTTATCATTATTGTTTAGTTTGGTTGGAATTTTGAGGGATTTAATAACTAATCTTTAAAAGTATATCATACCATATGAAATCGGATAACTAATACCAAGAGAATGATCATTTTATAGCCAAAAAAGTTTGAATATTTACTCCCAACGGCTAACAAGGATTTCTCCCACCATCGATGCATTGTCGCTCCGGGCATCCACCACTGCGAACAACCACCCCATTGGTGCTGCCACCTGTTCCCTCCACCATAACTGTTAACTGTAGATTGATTAAAATTGATAACCTTATCGAGTGTAGCTATGATTAAAATATACATCTAAATTGAAAGAAAATTTTTATAAGATAACTATTAAACTCACTATATTTTAATGATTAGAATGTATGATGATCAAATAATACATATAAAAAATTATAACAGAGACAAGAATGCTTTGATAAATAAGCAGAGTCACCAACATAATTTTACGTGAAAACTTTATATCCAAACAGCTTTGAAAAGACAGGTATGGTCTCGTTTTCCCCTACCACTCAAGTGTGCGGCATTTGTCATACTTTAAGCCCTTTCTTTTGTTCTCTAACGAACGATTCCATTGTCGGTCTTAGTAGTTTCAAATAGAGCGTAGGGGCTTGCCCTCTTTTTTTGTTCGTATGTGAATCACGATTGAGGTGAAAAAAGACTGGATTATGAAAAGATGGTACTACGAGCCAATGAGCCCTCTGCCCTATGCATTTTACCAGCTCGCGAGGTTCACCGATCGTATAAGATAAAAAATGGTAATAGTCACAACTGATTAGAATTTACTTCTATAGAATATATGATGATGGAAGAACATCTAATGAGGTTTGGTCATTTAAATCAAAGACTAAATATGGTATCTATGAAAAGAATATGAATTTATGATTGGGTGACACAAAAAAAAAGTAGTAAATTT
>JAODPA010156098.1:0-14583 GCA_025585075.1 Nepenthes mirabilis
CATATTTTAATTTTATTAACCAACCTGATATGGCTTATGCAATTTAAAGTTAACATATTTTTCTATCTTTTTATAACAAATATTACTCAATTATAAAAATCATATACGGCACAACTTCAGACACAAAGTTAGTTTGAATAAATTGACATCAAAGATTCAATTCCAGTTCAGGTATAAGCAACTCGTGTTAATTGGTGCGGTAAAATGAAAAAAACCTGTTGCGTTTCGGATCTGTGGTTTTCGAGCAACACGAACGTTCGAGACTTAGGGTCGTAGAGAGAGAGATTAAGACCGAATTTTTACGTGAAAAACCTCCCTTAAAAGAGGAGGAAAAATCACGAGACTCGAGGCCTTTTAAATTCTTCACTATGAGATGGAAGTCTTTACAAAGTACAAGTATTTTGGGTTAATCCCTTCCTTATCTCTTACTTTGTATTTCTTTCCTTGGGGATTTTGCTCGCTGGGAGGCTTTACCACTCTCGTTGGGGAGCCTTGTCACTCTTTTTTGCACCTTCTTCTCAAGAAGGGAGGTGGTAGGGGCTAACGGAGAGCTTAAATCTTTTTCCTTTTGCGCCTGGGATGGCTGGAAAGGAAGAGTCTTTCCTTTTGAAGTGAGTGGGAAAGAGTGGGCCGAGAGAGCTCTCTCCTCCGAGGACCTTTGTCGAGTATTTTAGGGAAAATTGTGCTGTTGGGGAGGAGACACGTGGCAGCCAACGGATGGCCGAGAAGTTGTTTATTGTCCCACTTACACCATTTAATGCTGCTGACGTATGGGAGAGCAGTCTACGGCAGTGGTTGCAGGTTCCTTGGGAATCGGCGAGGTTGCTTAGCTAGCGTTCTCGACCGTGTAGGAGTCAGTCCACGTCCAAGTGTGGCGTTCCTTGTTACTTTGCGGGTTCACGGACCCATCAGAGAGGGCAGTTCTCAGAGGATCCTTTGAGGAGAGTCCTTGAGTCTCTTCTCGACTTCTTCAACTGATCTGTGGCTTGTCAGGACTCCTAGGGTTCTCGGACATCTTCTTGTTCTCGGGCATCTGGATGATGTCCTCGAGCTTCTTTGTGAGCCGGCGGTACTTCTCGGACTTATGTTATGATCTTGACCTTTGGAATATGGGCCTCCGTCTTGGGCCTTTTAGGCTGTCCAGCTTTCTTGGCTCGTGGGCACATTTCTAGGCCTTTCATTTGGGCCTTTCCTTTGGGCCGTGCTTTTATGTGTCCTTATATTGGGTCCCAACATAGCCCCCCATGCCAAAGGGCTCGAGGCTCTCGGCCGTTTGGCATGAAGTCGCTCGATCTTCTGGACGAGTTGGCTGCTTCTTGCTCGAATTTGTCCTCGCGCATGCTTGTAGCTCGATAGGGACGTTCCTGAGCAGGCCAAACTATGACCGTCCACGTTCTAGATTAAGTTCTTTATAGTGGCAGTCCAATGGTCCAAGCCCGAGTGTGTCCGCGGCATTAAGCTAGGTGGGAGATGATCCCAGGGCTTCTTCTGGGTCCGAGACCTTTCCAGCGTCGCCGTTGTTGGGCTTCTGAGATGCATTAAATGCTGGAGTGACGCGCTAACAGGCGTCTCGGGAAGGAAAGACCATCACTTTTCTGAGACGAATGGTCGGGCGACACGTGGCAAGGGTAATGAGTGCGTCCTTTTGAATTCCAGGAGTATTTAAATGCCTCTTCGCCCAGATTTTTTATCTTCGCGCCTACTTTTCGCTTTCTCTTCTAAGTGTTGAGGCTTTTCGTTCCTCCTCCGCTCGAGTTTCTTCTCTATTTTTTGTTTTTCGGCGTCCATGGCACCTAGAGTGAGACAGATTGCCTCTACGGTGACGCTCGACAAGCTTGCGGAGATTCGAGCACGATATCGAATCTCTGAGTCCACAGCCATGATGATCTCGGAGTCGCACGATAGGGTATGGTGTCCTCAGGATGGGTTCATTACCGTTTATGAAGTCCACCTTAAAGGTGGGCTACGGTTTCCCGTGACAGAGGGGCTTTACGATATTATGAGGACCCTTGGAGTGGCTTTCACCTGGCTTCAGCCAAAAGCAGTAAGGTATCTGTTGTCCTTGTGCTTCTTCTTCCGGTGCCATAAGAAGCTCTTGAATGCCCTTACGGTCAAGGTGATGTTTCGCTTTACACAGAACCTTGATTGAATTATAATGACTTCCCGCCCGGACTTTTCCTTGATGTGCGGGGGTAACCCAGACTCTACGAAGCGGTGGAAGGACAAGTTCTTCTTCCTTGGCATTCACGAACATTGGGCCATTCCCTTTAAGTGGGGGAAGGTGGCCAGCCAATATAGCTCTGACCCTTCGAAGGAGGACAGGGAGAGCGTGAAGGAGTTACGGACTTGGTGCTAGCCAATCTGAGAAGCTTTCACCTGGGCAAGCGTAACATCTGGTTGTCACCCGAGAAATTCGAGGAAGCCAAGTGGGGACCACGGGCCCAGGCCTCTACCGCCGCTCCTCCCGAGAAGTCCAAGAAAAAGAGACTGAGGAGAGCGGGGACACTGAGGATCGGGGGTCTCGCTGATCGCCTGGGAGAAAACCTCCTCGCCGAGAGCTCGGGGCTTCCAGCGGCCGTTGGTGCGCCTCCCTCCAATAATGACGATAATGATGATGATTTTAACATTGATGATTTGAGAGACGATGATGTGACTGCTCCTCTGCTTAAGAGGTCGAGGACCAGTTCTTTGCCTGAGTCCTCGGGGTCTGAAGGTTTCGCCTTCACTTCTACTGCTAATCCTCTTGCTGAGTCCTCGGGGGTGACTGTGCAGACTGTGGAGCTACCGAACATCCAGCCCCTAGTGATGATTTTGTCTCCGAAGTTCCCGTTGATTTGCCTGGTGACGTCTCGAACAGGATTGATCACCCTTCCGAGGACATAGCAGGTGGAAACTCCGTGGTGGATGCTGAGAGGGGAATGACGGCTGAGACGGTCTGGGAGGTGGTTGAGGTCGAGGAGTTAGGTGTCCACAAGCTCATGTCCCTTGATCCTTCTGAGTGCGCCATTGTGGTCCAAGTCGAGCGACCGTCTGAGCTTCTTGGGGATGTTGATTTTGAAGCAGGCTTTCCAGTGCTTGGGAGTACTCTGCAGGAGTCCGAGGCCCCAGGGAGCGCGACGCAGGCAAGGATCCTCTCGTTTCTAAGGTAACCCACTGTTTCTTTTCTCGCCTTGCTCCCAACTGTTCGTATTTTGATGAGCCCTTCTGTTGCAGCTCCAGGGTCTGATTGGAGGCCTCAGTGAACTAGTGGGAGAGGTCGCCTAGTCCCGCTTGGAAATAGGGTCTTCGAGGGTCGCCCGGGAAGCTGCGCAACGGGCGGAAGCAGAGCTAGCTGAAGCCAAGGAAAAGATTGCATCTTTGGAGGATACTGTCAAGCTCCTGCGGCTTCGGTAGGGCCTCCTCCAGGATCGGATCCTTCGCCAGGAGGAGAGGTTCAGGACGTCCGTACAGATTGCTGAGATGGCACCAGTGTTGGACGGCAACTACTGGGATGGCATCCGCATGTGCCGCCGGGTGGCGCGACTTATCCGTCCGCGGTTTCCTGTGGCCGTCCTCGATCCCAGGAATGCCAGTGCCTTAAGCGCAGAAGACCTATACGGCGTTGCTGGGAGGCCTTTTCCTGGGCCCCCTCGAGCAGGGCCTGAAGGTGAACCTCTTACGCCTGAGGGGCCAGTTCCGACGGACCAGGCGGGATCTTCAGGAGCTCAAGAGGCTATCAGGGAAGGGAGTCAAGAGGAGCTCCCCTCACATGTTGTTTCTTTTCTTACTTTGTTACACTTGTACATAAGCTCATTTTTATGAATGAGACTTGTCCTTTCTGCGTCAAGGCTATGGACTTTTCTTTCATCTTGTTTCACAAGTGTTTTTCTCCCCTTTTTTTTTCGGGGTGAGATGCACAGTGCCTTACTCTTAGTTTTGAGCACGTAATCTCCTTAAGATCCTTGGCCTTTAACTTCTCGGGTTTTTCGGTGTTGTAGTTCGACCTCTGGGGCCGCTCGGCTACTGCCGAGTTTTTTGTTGTGCTGCGAGTTGCTTCGTCGTTGATGAGGGAGCATGAGAACGCTTCACAATAGACATAATGAAGGGATGTTTTTATTAATATATACGTTTTATATTGAGAGGCCTCCAGGGCCTTTTTAGGTCTTTTGGTTACATCAGTCCGCGTGCTTGGGCCTTCATGCTCCTCTTTTACCGCTCCCTTAGTCCTTTCGACAGCTACGTTTGAGGCTGGTCTCGCCGGTATTGGCGCCCCCAGCGGGTGGTCAGACGTGCTCTGCACCCATTATGGCCTTGCCTTTCGAGCGGCCCGACCGGGTGCATCCTGCCGTTCCAGGGCCATGCCCGAGTCGTGGTAGGAAGCGGTCGAGATAGCCTTCCATTATCAGCCGCTCGATTTCCACCTGGAGCTTCCAGCAGTCCTCGGTGTCGTGGCCACGGCTACAGTGGTAATGGCAGTACTCCCACTGGTCGCCTCCCTCTGGATTCTTCAACGCCTTGGGCCATCTTAGGAACTCCTCGTCCCTGATCTGCCTCAGGATGTTGGTAAGGAACTCTGTGAGAGCCGACGGGCCTGATGGCCTCTCTCCTCCAAGGACTGACTGCTCGGGATCGTTTTTCCCGGACGGTCCTTGGGTCTTCTTTTGGGCATTCGCCATTCTTTTTCCCTCCCCTGTCCTTGGGGACAGGGGGTCTTCTCGTCCTCCCGGCTAACTCGTCTTGCCGGTTTTGGGTTCGAAGACCGTCTTCCAGAGCCTCTTGAGCCATTTCTTTGTCGGGGCCTGGCTCATGGATTTCTTCCCGTTGAGATAGTCCCTCAACTCGCCAGGAGCCCGCGTCGCTTGTCGCCTCTGGGGCGCTGCTGGACGCGGACTTTTGGGGCATGTGCCCCTAGACTGCTCATCCACCTTCTCTCGGAGGGTACGGACGGCTCTCGAAAGGTTGTCCACCTTCTGTACTAGCTTGTGCACGCTAGTACCGGGGCTGCCGCTCACCCTGCCACCCGATGGGAGGCACCTGTCGTAGTGCTCCTCCTTCCGGGTGGACGTACTGTTTTGTCTGCTCATCATCTTCAGGGCGTTGGTTGTTCTGCAAGGGGGAAACTTGTGGGCCTTTTGTCAGCTTCCCACAGACGGCGCCAATGTTGCGTTTCGGATCCGTGGTTTCCGAGCAACACGAACGTTCAAGACTTAGGGCCGTAGAAAGAGAGATTAAGACCGGATTTTTAAGAGGAAAACCTCCCTTAAAAGAGGAGAAAAAACCATGAGACTCGGGGCCTTTTAAATGCTTCACAATGAGATGGAAGTCTTTACAATATACAAGTGTTTAGGGTTAATCCCTTCCTTGTCTCTTGCTTTGTATTTCTTTCCTTGGGGATTTTGGTCGCTGGGAGGCTTTACCATTCTCGTTGGAGAGTCTTGTCACTCTTCTTTGCTCCTTCTTCTCAAGAAGGGAGGTGGTAGGGGCTAACGGAGAGCTTAAGTCTTTTTCCTTTTGCGCCTGAGATGGCTGGGAAGGAAGAGTCTTTCCTTTTGAAGTGAGTGGGAAAGAGTGGACCGAGAGAGCTCTCTCCTGCGAGGACCTTTGTCGAGTATTTATAGGGAAAAATGTGCTGTTGGGGAGGAGACACGAGATAGCCAACGGATGGCCGAGAAACTATTTATTGTCCCACTGATCCCATTTAATGCTGCTGACGTATGGGAGAGCACGCGGCTGGCGCCGCTGGTAGGCCTATGTATGTCAGGCGCATAAGGTCCAGGCATCAGTCTTGATTTGACCAAGCGTACCCTATTGAGACGGCGACCGGTAGTAGTTGTAGGTTCCTTGGGAATCGGCGAGGTTGCTTAGCTGGCGTTCTCGGCCGTGTAGGAGTCAGTCCGCATCCAGGTGTAGCGTTCCTTGTTACTTTGTGGGTTCGCGGACCCATCAGAGAGGGCAGTTCTCATAGGATCCTTTGAGGAAAGTCCTCGAGTCTCTTCTCAACTTCTTGGACTGATCTGTGGCTTGTCAGGACTCTTGGGGTTATCGGGCATCTTCTTGTTCTCGGGCATCTGGATGATGTCCTCGAGATTCTTTGTGAGCCGGCGGGACTTCTCGGACTTATATTATGATCTTGGCCTTTGGAATATGGGCCTCCGTCTTGGGCCTTTCGGGCTGTCCAGTTTTCTTGACTCGTGAACGCATTTCTGAGCCTTTCGCTTGAGCCTTTCGCTTGGGCCGTGCTTTTATGGGCCCCTTATATTGGGGCCCAACAAAACCTTAAACTTATGAATTGATGAAAAAAAATTTAATAGGTATATCTAACTAGTGATAAAATTTGAAAAGATCCTTCCTTTATCTAATAATTATTTATTGACATTTTTTTTTCACAATTGAGTTTAAATATATTTTCAGAAAAATCAAGATTACTCATTTTTTCACATAGTCGACTTCCTTAATTTGAGCATGAATATTATTTTGGATGGGTAAAGTCATTGAGTTCTTGTGGCAAATTAATTGCCTTCCTTATTGGTCCTTAAAATATTCTATATATACATAGTATATATGTATTTAATTTTGTGAATATATATGTGAAATGTAAAACTTGCTAATCTATTTATCATTCCTAAATAATGTACCATAGCATCTAAAAACAGTCATTAACTAATTACATCCCATTCGTTTACAATTATTAATATTCATTTGAATTTGAATTGTCGTTGCATATTTTATATATTCCGCAACATTCCTCTTATAACTTTCTTGGGTATTTGAATAAGTATTAGAGCATGTCTACCTGTATTACTTGAGAGCTCCTATGATTGCACGTAATTCTTACCTTGTTATTAAATGGCAATCGTCTCATCATCATTTTTAGTTTGATGGTTCCAATTATAAAATAGGGATATATGTAAAGGGCATTGGTTTTAGTGCATGTACCACCATGTGGGTTGGTGTCACCGTGCCTAGGAAATTACTTAACGGTGAGAAAATTCCTACATCAGAAACTCGTCTTAATAAAAATGAAATTATAATGTGCCAAAGTGAAACTAAAGTAATGCATACGCCAACTAATGCATTACAATTCAGTTAATGCATTATAATTCCATTATAGATGGTTGTATGTAATATTGTTATGATCATGGGAAATCGGTTTATATAAATATGTATGTATTTATGTATATATCTATTAATATTGATGCATATCTGAAAAGCTAACAACCCGGATCATTTTTTACCCGTATTCAAGTTTGACCCAGAGACTTAAATTGTTTTCCTATACACCACAAATAAAACAAAGCATGATTAGTAGGTCTAGGGATTTTTCCGGAGGCTTTCAACGCTCAAATTGGCATGTACTCGATTTATTGAGAAGAAATTAAGAAGTAGAAAATCTTAGCAATCAGTTAAGGAGGAGATGCAAACTAACGCTTGAGGGTAATCCTAACGGTTGGCCATGCTTATATTGGAGATGATTACCTTGTATTACTAGCAAAGTATTGATAGAAACTCAGCGCTTGATGAGTATTTATCCCCATAGTCGTGCATATTTTAGATAGTAAAACCGCACCTAATGGGTGCATCTAAAGCATTTATGCATGCTTTAAGCAGTAAAGTAGCTCCTTAGATACACTTTTTTAGCAGTCATACATATTTTATGTAGAAATAAAGGCATCTAATGTGTGTATATTACAGCGCTCATATACACTTTGTTAGCACTCATCCGCGGGTGTACTTCTAAGTTGCCCTCCGCGAAAGTACACCTAAGCCGCCTCTTTGTTGGGCGCACCTATAAGCCGCTCCTCTGCTGGCACATTTAAACGCTCCACCACTATATGCACATATGCATTCATCGTATCCTCCTAATATTTTTCTATTTTTTGAGAAAGATTTCTAATTTGAGTATCGAATGATATACTGTGAAAATAATTTTTGCCATCCTCTGATCTCCTATTTATAATTTGTAATGTATAGGTTTTAGGTTAATAGCGACAGAGATCAGACGTACTCCAATTCGACCCGCAGCGAAAAAATAAAAGACTCTCTAATCCGTACCACAATCCGAGAACTAGGGACGGATCAATATTTGTGATTTTTTTTTTTAATTTTCTTTTACCATAATATTTACTTTGTTTGCCATTTATTAAAATCAACTCACTTATATAAAAAGTGATTTTTACCCTTCAGTTATAATGATTTTTATAAAATTCATGTGTTCCTCATTTTTAACTTTATGATTACGTCTGGTTATTTTGTTTCTTCAAAGATTTAGATAAAGGTTTGGTAATTATTTTGTAGAGATATGTTCTTGAGTTTGTATTAGATAAAGTTTTGGTAACCGTTTTTCAACCGAATTTATTTATTTATTTTTTACAAGTTCTATGGATTTTAAAGGGTATGTGGTGTATATATGATAGTTTTTGCACTCCTTATGGGTTCTATGGATTTTAAAGTTTATGTGGTGGATATTTGCTAGTTTCAGCACTACTTAAATTTATTGTTTTCTTTGGTTTTGATCCATGTTGGCTTCATTGAACTTGTTCCATTATTGATGATTCCTCATTCATGATATATTGCCATGATGAAAATTTGATTCACGTGTTATTGTTGGTCACCTCATGCATTGTGTACTCCTAGGAGGATCTTATGGCGGGTCTGGTGGCCAAATACTGATGAGCATGGCTCTAATACAATCAGGTGATGTAAATTGATCTTATGCACTTGTAAATATTATGTCCTACTACCGCGTGACTGAGAGTTCATGTTAGTACTACCTAAACCACCATTTTGGCATCATATCATCGGGCACAATATTGAGTCTTCAAACTCAAAGGATATATGTTATAACAAGTATAATAACGTTACAAGTTTATTTATACATATGTTATACGTTCACAGTAAGTTCTAACGGTTATTGAAACCAATATATGGTGTCATTGTCAATGGGATATATCACAGGTGTGGTTCACATAATTCTGGATAATTATTAATTATTATATTATTAGATTTATTTTGTTGACTCATCCATTTGTTCATTATAAATTTGGACCACATTTTTTTGTTATTATTATATTAATATTGTGTATTTTTATTAAGCATTTGACTTATTATTATATTAGTTATTTTTTCAGCTTAGTGGGTTGGCCTTTTGCAAAGTAAGCAGTGACGTGGAGCATTTTTCTCCCGAGTCCATTCTTCAGTCCAAACCCAATGAATTTAGAATTGGGGTTTTGATTTTCTCATCCAATTATCATTCAATGATACCCGCGCTTCCAAGCCTTCCCCACCCTCTTGTAATACTCTTTCCTCCGGCAAAGCTGTTGGGTCTGGTCACTCTCTTGTGGGTAACCCAATAAATTAATTTGTCATCGAAAGATTTGTAGAAAATAAATTCGGAAAACTGATTCCGATCAACGGAATGTTGATCGGAGGAGAGCAGTGGACAGTCACTGGAGATTGACCGGCGAATGACCAACTGTGGACTCCAGTAAACTAAAGGTTGACCAGCTGAGGGCTGAAGGAGTACTTCTGGATGGCGGACAAGCAGCAGAAGACGGTCAACGGGGAGGTTGACCGGATGGCAGTAGAGGACGGTCAATGGGAAGGTTGACCAGATGAAAGTAGAGGAAATACGGAGAGGATTTCTGGAGAGCATTTTCGGAGTAGAAAATGTTACCAGTTGGTGACACTGGTATGGAATCGCCCGCGGATATGGCTGAGTGCACAGTAGTGTCCGGAGATATGGGCTGTGCACAGTGACGACCAAGGATATCGGATATTCGAGGTCGTGGTCACTACCTGGAGACCAAGGAACGTCAGAGGACTCTTGTGACAAACAAAGGACACCGATGGTCCGGGGACTTGACTGCAACAATGACCGAGAATGTCGTGGACAACTGGCAATAAGTTGTAGACAGTTAGCTCTGCGGAGCAGGTGGCAAACATGCAGTTTGTGTACGCCGTCTTTACAGATGGCAAGATTGCAAAGTTGATGGGCAAAGTTATTGGCAGGTTGCAGAGCAAGTGGCAAGCGTTTTGTCCACACGCAGCCTGCCTATTGGTTGAAGATCTCCGGACAGATCATTATATATATACATGCAAGGCATGCTGTGCTTGGTGCGCACAAGGCGCCATGAGAGTGGCTATGGGCGATTGAGAAATCACCATGAGTGAGCATTCGTCCGGGCTTATGTAGCCAGGGGCTTGTGTAGCCGGCTGCATGTGTGCGAGGGTGAAACGACGGTCACCGTTTCACCAACACTTATAAAATGAGATAGTAGAGAGCACCACAGTGAGGAGAGAAAGAGTAGAAGAAAGAGAGAGGAGTGAGTGAAATACAAAGTATGAGTCCTTTATATTCTCGTACTATGTTCTTCGTTTTCGCCTCTAGGGCTTGTGTAGCCATGGGGGTTGCTGTATTCTGTTTCTAGGGGAAGGAGTAGAGGATGCAGCCAGAAGCTTGGAGACAAAGGACGCAACAAATCTCGATCAAAGTATTAAAACTTTGAATGCCATCATTGTGGCAAAAAGGGCCACATTAAGAAGTAATGTTTCAACTGGAAGTGAGAGAACGCAAAAAAGGAGAAAAGAGAAAATGGACGATGTGAGGACAAGTCCTCCGTCTCAGTGGTCACAGGAAGCGATCTCCTGTTGACATGTGAAGAGAACGTGGTAAACCTGACGGACGAGGAGTCCTGCTGGATGATTGATTTTGGTGCCACCTTGCATGCCACGTCTAGAAAGGGATTGTTCACATCTTACACTCTAGGAGACTTTGGAGTGATAAGGATGAATAATGAAGGAACATCCCGAATTATTGGTAAAGGTGACGTTGTACTTGTTACCAATAATGGGACGAAATTGTTGTTAAAAGACGTTCAACGTGTCCCTGATATCAAGCTCAATAGCATCTCAGCTGGTCAGCTGGATGATGAAGGTTATTACAACACCTTCTGTAAATGTGAGTGAAAATTTACCAGAGGATCTTTGGTAGTGGCAAGAGGAAAAAAGTACTTCGACCTGTATATTATGAAGGCGTCCACAACGGCCGGAGACGTTAACGCAGCAATCAGCAAGGAAACCAAGAAATTGTGGCACAGGAGGTTAGGTCATATGAGTGAACGCGGACTGCATCATCTGGCTAGGAAGGGCCTTATTGCCGGAGTGAAGGAGGACGAATTAAGGACATGTCCTCACTGCTTGGCCGGCAAACAAAGAAGAGTCTCATTTCATAGAGACTTGTCCTCTTCAAAAGTAGAATTGCTTGATCTCATCCACACAGATATGTGTGAACCGTTCAAAGAGAAGTCGTTTGGTGGAACTCAATATTTCATCTCTTTCATTGAAGATTGTTCTTGAAAACTGTGAGTCTATCCACTGAAAACCAAGGACTAGGTCCTTAGTATATTTAAGCAATTTCATGCCCTTATTGAGCGACAGACGGGAAAGAAAATGAAGGTCGTCCAAAGCGATAATGGCGGTGAATATATAGGGTCTTTTGATACCTATTACCGATTATATGATATTAGGCATCAGAAAACACCTCCAAAGATGCCACAATTGAACGAAGTGGTTGAGCCGATGAACCGCACACTTCTAGAAAGAGTACGGTGTATGCTTTTCAAAGCTGAGTTTCCTGGACACTTCTGGGCCGAAGCATTAAAGACGACGGCCTATGTCATAAATAAGTCACCTAGTAAACCCTTAAAAGGTGAAGTATCAGAGAAGATATAGTTGAACAATGAGTCATCTTATGATCATCTACGGGTATTTAAATGTAAAGCATTCGTTCATATCCCAAGAGATGAAAGGACAAAGTTGGAGCCAAAGACGATGCAGTGCGTCATTTTGGGCTATGGAAAAGATAAGATGGGTTACAGATTTTAAGATCCAATTGGAAGAAGACTTGTCCGGTCAAGAGACGTAACCTTTGTTAAAAATGAAATGATCAAAGATATTAGTAGGAAGACCAAGTGTGATGTCGAGCAGACGGACAAAGTAAGTGTCAAAGTTGTCCGTTCGGTATATCTGGAAGACGACGACAATGGTCCTGAGGCGGCTGAGTATAATAGAGAGGCAATTATAGCACCTGATGAAGATTAGGATGGAGTCATCCCTCAACCGGCCGAGGATCTACCTGTCAGACGATCCTCACGAAACAGACAGTAATCCGTCCGTCTGTCACCCAATGAATATATTATGCCCACTGATCTAGAGAGTCTAAAAGTTATAAAGAGGTTATGGAGGATGGCAGTAAGAAAAAATAACTGAAAGTCATGAATGATGAAATGAGTTCTCTCCATGAGAATCACACCTTTGATTTAGTCAAGCTTTTTAAGGGAAAGAAGGCCTTAAAGAACAAATGGGTTTTTCGATTAAAAACGGATAAAAATACCATGAAACCAAAGTATAAGGCATGGCTAGTGGTAAAAGGTTTCAGTCAACGGAAGAAAATTGACTTCGATGAGATTTTTGCTCCCGTGGTAAAAATGTCCTCCATATGGGTTGTATTGTGTTTGGTAGCCGCCCCGAATCTAAAAGTGGAGCAAATAGATGTCCAGACAGCCTTTCTTCATGGTGAATTGGTGGAAGAAATCCATATGGAATAGTAAGAAGGGTTCAAGGTTAAAGGAAATGAGTAACTAGTCTGTCATCTAAGGAAGAGCCTATATGGGTTGAAACAGGCTCCAAGACAATAGAAAAAGAAATTCAAATAATCATGACTAGTCAGAGATACCGGCGAACTACTTGTGATCACTGTGTTTTCACATAGATGATTTTGTTATCCTTCTCCGTTACGTAAATGACATGTTAATTGTTAGACAAAACAGTGTTCGGATAAAGAAGTTGAAGGAACAACTTGGATAATCCTTCGCTAAATGCCTAGTGGAGAGATAATCTGGCTCTGAGGACGACGAAGAAGGCACCACCAAGGCCGCCCTCTTTTTCCTTGGATTGGAGGACTGGCATCAGACGGGTAAGGACCTATGATAAAGCCCTTCTTCCTCTTCTTCCTCTACAGGACCTCCTGTGGAGGGATTTTGAGTTTCAGGACGGGAGACGGAGGCCCCCACTTGGCCTTCATGGCCTCAACACGAGAGACCAAGTGGTCTCTCCAAAAATCTCCAAGGTTATCCTCGATGAGCTTAACCAACTAAGACCGGGACGCCATCTCAGCTTCCAAAGGCGCCCCCGTATATACATCAAGCACCTGGCCCCACTCCCTAAGCAAGGGCCAGGACTCACCCATGCTAATAAAGAAGAACCGGTTCTTCCAGTTCTTCAGGAAGTCATATATGACTGTGCTTATCTTGAGCCTGTTGCGGGGGGGTAAAGAAATCCACTCCACTCCATGATTAAGCTTGAAGAGCCCCCTAACCATCGACATCGTCAACAGCCTCGAGTGTTGACGGAGGAAAATGTAGAAGGAACATAGATACCTGATGGCGTTGGCGTGGAACTGAGAAATGGGGACTTGAAGTGCCCGAAAAATCGACATTAACACATCAGGGATTGGGAGGCGGAGCCCACTCCTCAAATGGGCTTCGTATACGGTCAAGAAGCCCGTAGGTGGCAGGAAAGCCCTGTCGTCCTTCCCAGGAACACGGAAGGCAATCTCCTGTGGGATATTGTACTCTACGTACAATACCTTCACGTCATTTTCTCTCAGGACGGAGGCGATTTCTGCAACGGAGGCCATGGTCAAAACTAGGGTTTTCTTCTTTTCTACGGGATAAGGAAAACGAAGAAAACAAAGGAAGGCGCAGCAAATTCGAAGTAACACAAGCTGGCGATTTAAAAGCCTGTATGAAAACCAAAACCGCCTTGAAAGCATGCACCATCATTACCGCCGCGTGTCGTTTCCCCAAAAGGGGGCAGTCGAATCAGATCCTCCGCCTCATTAAATATCAGGATCCTAAGCATACTGCATGAAGACACGTGACACACTTTTCTGACAAGACGGCTAATAGCCAACGCTTCCTTCTCCAAGTTGCCCGAAAATTTTTCAAAAATGTTTAACAAATTCGGTCAACATTTTGGAAGTACACAAGGCTCATCTTCAGACGGGCAACGACTCCGTCACCGTCAGCAAAAAACAAGCGCATCCCATCATGAGCATGTCGGAGGCCAAAATCCAAACCACCGATATAGGGGACTAATGATGGGTAGGCTCATAGCAGGTAGGTCTAATAAGAAAAATGGCACAAAATTCAAAAAAGCCCAGAAGGGAAGATCTTTGTGGCCAAGTAAAGGCCGGCGGCGTCAAGCACTTGGTTTGGAGTGAGGGCGTCGTTGAATTCTTTGATGACGACCGTGGATTGGGATGATAATCTGTCCGAGAGGTTGCGGAGGCTGGATGAGAAGTAGGCGTGGAGTTCGTCGCGTAGGAGATCGGCGGAGACGGTGCGGAAGAGAAAGGCTGTGGTGGCAACGGAAGCGGCGGCTGATATTATTGTTTTTGGAGATGGGAGATTCAGGTTCTTGTTGGGGCAAACGGGCGCTCGGACAGAATGCTCCCCAAGGTGCAATGACCGAGGGGACAAATCACTCGGACACGGAGGGACAGCACTCGGACGGACGGTCAACAAGGAAGAAGAAACACACCAG
>JAODPA010156109.1:0-14582 GCA_025585075.1 Nepenthes mirabilis
TATATTTATTAATTTCTAACCCTAACGATTAAATTAATATATGAATCCATCCGCTGAAGCTCAGGGAAGGAAATGAGCGACAGTCCAATTGTTTAAGATTTTGAGTCTTCCTCTCTCTCACTGCGTCTCGGTCCGCGGGAATTCTGATGGAACTCTACACTCGTTTGATCAGTAAACCACCGAATCTTCGACGCCACTGCCGCAATCTTCGCGTCATCGACCACCGCAGTGTCCTCCGCCGACTTTGTTTCAGCACCATTTCTTTCTCCTCGACGCCGACTGATTCTCAACGCTTAAGCCTCTCGGAAGACCTGCAGAACAAAACCCTGGAAATCCTAGAATGGAAGAGAGTATGCAAACAGCTCTCCGCCTTCACCTCTACCTCTATGGGCTTCTCCTCTGCGGTAAACGGAGATATACCGATAGGCCGCACCCGAGAGGAGAGCCAGAGACTCTTGAACCAGACTGCTGCCGCTTTCTCTCTCCGTGAGCCCCTGAATTTCTCGGGGATTGAAGACGCGTCAGAGATCGTGGATTCTTCCATTTCGGGAGAGGTGATGAGGATTCGTGAGCTTTGTGTGCTTAAGAAGACATTGTGGTCGGCGAGGAAGTTGTTACAGCAGTTGGAGGAGGTTTCGTCAGATGATGATTCCTTTGAGAGGTATTTATCTGTCTTTGTAGTTGAACAATATCAGAGTTTTATTTGGAAAATGAGTTGGGCTATGGACAATTGGCATTGTTGGTTAAATATGTATAATGTGGAGAGAGATATTTCATAAATCTGATATCTTACAAATGTACTTGCTAAGTAATAATATTCACATTAATGATTGGTAAGACTGTTGAGATGGCCGAAAATTTTTCTATCTGCATTACTCGCCCTATACCGGATGGGACAGTCAGTCTATATATAAAATCAAGGCATTGAGATGAAAATTCCCTGCTGGGCCTCGTTCAAATTTCCATTTCCTGAAGGTTGGATGCTATGTTTGAAAACAAGATTCACAAAACTATGATATAGAATAATCAAAACAATAGTAGCTTGGGTATGCGGAAGACATCATGCTGAGCACATTATTAAATTCAAATGGTTAGGGATATCCCTTCTCTTAGATCAGCTCTTAATAGAATAAGCATCTAACTAAATCTCCTCTTGTGAGGATAGGACTTTCAATAGTGTGTGAAGAGGAGGGGACCTGGCCTCATATATAATTATATTAGTCTGCCATCAAAGCTAAACCCTAACTGGACATATGAAAACTTCTTAACCATATGAAGCCTTCTACTCGATATACATGTCATACCACATTAGACATAAGACCAAAACCTATGTTACTAAAATGCATATTGTAATACCTGATCCCCAATTTAAGTATTATGACATTAGAATCAAATTGTATTGGGCAATTTTTTGAGGAAAATTGTGTTTTTGGAAGAAAAATCAAGTATTGAGGAAAGGAAGGCCTATAGCTGACCTGCACATGAGTAGTGCTCGTGCATGACTTAGTAGAATGAGTAACACTAGTACATAGTGGAGGCACGCTCATGCGTGGCTTAGCAGAAGGGTTGTGCTTGTGCGTGATAGAGGGATGCTTGTACGTGCATGTGTTTTGTTGTTGCACCTAATAAGTGCAGACCCGTGCTTGTGCATCCGTCTGCTTATATAAGCAATTTCTTTGTATTTTGGATCATTTTCAGCTGAGATTTGAGAAAGAAGAGAGAAAGAGGAGAGAAAATACAAAAGAGGAGGGAGAATGTGAAGGAAGTTGATTTTAAAGCTGCTTTATTTTAGATCTTGGTAATATTTGAATTAAAGTAAGTGCATATAAATTTTTTCTTCATTTGTTGCCAAAATCTTCAGATTATTTCTTTTGATCTTTGTTTAAATGTATATGTATATGATCCTTTATTATCCTTTTTAACTTTATTTTGCATGTATGTCCATATCTTTTGAGATTCTTGAGATTTTGAAGGCTTAGACCTAATCTTGTAATCTTTTATGAAATTTTAAAATATTTGAATATTTGATAATGTATTTTATTTTTGTAAATATTTGATGAGAACTCCCCTTTGAAATTTATGAGGATTATTTGTTTCCATTGTTAAAAAATTTGTATATTTGTCAATTATTGTAGAGTCATTCATTTTGACTAGATAAGAAATATTGTAGAAAATTAATAAAATATATTCTGATATGCTTTAGTATATGATTTGCAAATTAAAGATCGAATCTAATATTCATGAGTTAGAAAAGTAACGTTTGATCTTATTTATAGGAAATAATAAATGATCGGCCCACCCATGAGTTTTAAATAGTAACGTATAATCTAAGGCTATATAGAGACATTTATAGCTAGATCTTCAATATATGACCTTTGTTGGTGAGGCTTTTGCTGATCATTAGTTTTTTATATTTTTTGTATGTTTTTATTGATATATCACTATCTTTGGTAGTTTTGCGATTGTTTATTATTCTCCTTCCTCTTTTATTCATATACATCAATATATATAAACTATACATATTTTGTTGAGTGTTAGACTCAGCGATATGTTTGGTAACATTTTATATTAACGGACTTGGATACTCTTGTAGGATTGTGGATGAATGACTTTTCTTTTAGTTGTTTAGGATATTTCTTTTAATTCTTATCAAATTTATAGTTGGTTTTGGTTGTATTGCAACAGTTGATCGATTTTTAGTTTGTATGTAGTTTTGGCTGAGGGCCTTTGAATTACATAGTATATGTAAGTTGTCAGAGTAGCTTTTGAGTAGTTGATGCTTGTCATTATTTATTTGGATTATTGTTAAGTTGGTGGGCTGATTTAGGGCCACTTTTTGATTGTGGCCATTTGTTTTTGAGATGTTGTCTATTTAAATAGGGTTAGTCTAATATTATTTGTTATAGGATTGTGTCTTGATATTTATTTCTTTCAACCAAAAACTTAATTACTTTGTTGGGACGCAATTTACAAATATCTTAAACCGAAAGAATATCCAAATAAAGATAGGTTAATTTACTGGACCTGAAATACCATACCAAAAAATGGCTCTGAACACCAACACACATGAACTTGACCATTCGTGAGGAAAAACATTTATACTAGATCAGATTAAGTGAAAACATAATTTTAACCGAACTATTGTAAAGAGCTAGAAATTCAACTTTTCCACCTACATTATACATAATCATAAGCTAAACATATTCCAAAACTAAATAGACTAAAAACTGATGTCAATTATTGTTCAGATATAATATTAATACATATTGATATCCAAAATCTAAAACTACTCCTGAATAGCCATTGCGTCAATCCAATCCCCTACAAGTATACCCCAAGCTCTCTAATTTGAAAGGTTTGTAGAAATTAAACTAAAAGTGAACCAATTACTTAATAAGTCATATAAATTTCATAATTGAACATACACTTTACATCAAAATATATTGGGATGAAATATGGTCAAAATTAGAAATAATGGCATAATTTATAAGCATATCATGCATATATATTTTTTAAGACGGTGATCAGTTTTCTTCTTTAAATTGTGTATCAAATAAATAGGCTCAAATCATGCAAAACTTGTGGACCATGGATTAGTGGCGGCCTCACCAACAAAGGAGAGACTATCGAAGCTCGGTTATGTATATTTTCACACAGCCAAAGACTGTGTGCTACTATTCGATACCCATAAGTGGACTGTCATATATATAACTCTGTAAACGGGGTTGAACACCGCTTTTAATTCGTGGATGATAGGTTCAAACTTTGATTATCACTATAATATATTAGCACATGTTATAATATATCGCTGTTAATTCTTTACAATAGTCGGTGTATAATTAAATGGGAAAAATCTACTCAAATGTGAATATATCCTTAATATTTTCTCATACCGAAGAAAATATCCTTATCCTTAACTTATGTAGAGTTTTTCTTTATTTTTTCTTGAAATTGATGTTATGCATAAACATATGGATGTGGAGGAACATTTGTGAATATTTTAAGAATATGATGGAATAACTAAATAGAATTTCAAAGCATGCAAAATTATTTACTTAAAGATTTGAGAATGCAAACATAATATTGTAGGATCTATAGAAAATTAATACAATTAGTATAATTTGTTCAAATTATTTCAAAGTATAAGGCATGTAGGAACATATATATATAAATCAAGGATGTACAAGAGTATTTAAACATGATTTAAAGGAATATATGTACATTATTGTAGAAACTCAGCTTTTAAACATGATGTGCATGAATTGAGGGCATGTTTTTCATAAAAGTTGTATAAAATGAGAATGAGAGTACATGCATTGAGGTTTAAACATTTAATATACGAAATTAGAGCATACATGAGTATTTGGAATAATAAATATTTATAGAGAGTAGAAAGGAATAACAAGAAGATAAAGAGAGGTTTGTATATACTTGCCTTATAGTTGAAATCACTAAAAATCTTCTGAATCTCACTTAATTTCTCCTTTTCTAGCCTTCTCTCTCTTTTCTTTTTCTCTCCTCTCTGGATCTCATAGAAAATGACAACAATTGGCCAAAAGGGGCCTTAAATAGAAAATTTGTTCATATGTGCCAGTTAAATGTGCATCAGCTACTAAGATAGAAACCGTACGGTGCACAAGTATTCATCAGGAGTTATATTTTGTCTCGAAATGCACTTGCGTCTATCTGGCGTATATCGGACATGGACATTTTTCCTAAAATACACATAAATGCCCTATAGTTATCTTTCAGGTGTATTCTTATTGTTTAAAATACGTATGTGCACGTGTCAGGCACCAGCCAGGCGTTATTGAATCTGATGTGACTCGGTCAGAATACTGACCCAAAATCTCATTTGATTTTAATATATTCATTAACTTAATTAATCATCATTAAAAATTAATTTAAGATCCATACCTTATACTCATCATTTTATGATATTGGAACTGGGGTCATGATGCACAGACCAATCAATATAAATAATCATATATAAATATTAGGTCATCTGTAATATCAATATAAANAATATTAGGTCATCTGTAATATCAATATAAACTATATATTCAACTTTCTTTTATAAAACCAAAATATACAGTTAGTATGAGTCCACGTCCTAAAACATTCTTACATGTTAATCTAGATTTTGGATCTTTTTTGCTGCAGCACGTATGTAGTGTTTCATCTGGTTCATTGTACTTGAACAGGAACTATCCATTGCTGGAAATTCTTCGAGGTTGCAATTTCTTGATTGAACTCGAGCAAAAGATAGAATTTTGTGTAGATTGTACTCTTTCAACAATACTTGACAGAGCTAGTGAGGAGTTGGAGATCATTAGGTCAGAAAGGAGAAGGAACATGGAAGCTTTGGATTATCTCCTCAGGAGTGTGTCTCGTCAAATTTTTCAGGCTGGAGGTATTAACAATCCTTTGGTGACCAAACGCAGATCAAGAATGTGTGTTGCTATTAGAGCTTCTCACAGATCTTTGCTTCGAGATGGAGTTGTTCTAAATGTTAGTAGCTCTGGAGCAACGTACTTTATGGAACCTAGAGAGGCTGTTGACTTGAACAACATGGAAGTGAGGCTGGCAAATTCCGAGAAGGATGAGGAACAAACCATTTTGAGCTTGCTTACTTCTGAAATATCAGATTCAGCTGTAGAGATTAAGTATCTATTGGATAGAATACAGGAACTTGATCTTGCTGTTGCTAGGGCTGCTTATGCTAAGTGGTTCAATGGGGTTTCTCCAATTCTTAATCCAGTTATCTCTGAGGACACTTTAGCAGTAGACATCGAAGGGATTAAACATCCGCTGCTGCTTGAGTCCTCTCGTAGTTTCTTAATTGATGACATAGATCCCAACTCTCAGACTTCATTACAGATGGGAAGGGGAATTGGTGTAGAATGCTCCAGAAAGTTGTCAGATAGTATGCCTTGTTCTTCTGTTCCTATAGACATTAAAATTGGACGTGGAACAAATGTGGTTATAATCTCAGGACCCAATGCAGGAGGAAAAACTGCTTCCATGAAAACTTTGGGCCTGGCATCTCTTATGTCAAAGGCCGGCATGTATTTGCCTGCAAGAAAGCAACCTAAGCTCCCTTGGTTTGATCTTGTTCTGGCAGATATAGGAGACCATCAGGTAGGAATTTAATCTGCTTGTGGAAAAGAACCTAAAATTATTTCAAGCAGTTACGCAATACACTAATGTGAATATCGGCTGATATGTATCGTATTAGGCACCTCCGATACCAATATTTCCTGAAACTATGACAATCTTGCAACATATTGTTGTATCGAGGCCGATATTCAAAATATTGGCAGATACGGTTTCATTAACTTTTTATTTTCAGGATTTTTTTCCAATATATATCAAATATTGATACGTATTATCCGATATGTCCAATATCGGTACGGCTGTGACAGATGCCGATACTGATACGATATTTTCATCAATGATTCCATGTCATTCTGAAGCTGTTGTTTTTCAATTGAAGTCTTTGGAACAAAGTCTGTCCACATTCAGTGGGCACATGCTGCAAATTCGGAATATTTTGGAGGTGGCATCAAAAGAAACACTGGTACTGATAGATGAAATCGGAAGTGGAACTGACCCTTCGGAAGGGGTGGCACTTTCAGCTAGCATCCTGCAGTATCTCAAAGATAAAGTAAGTTTAGCTGTAGTAACTACCCATTATGCTGATTTAAGCTGCCTAAGAGACACAGATGTTCGATTTGAAAATGCAGCGATGGAGTTTTGTCTGGACACACTACAACCAACTTATCGGATTCTTTGGGGATGTGCTGGTGAATCAAATGCCTTGAAAATTGCTAGGAAAATTGGCTTTGATGTGAAAATGATTCAACGTGCAGAGAGCTGGTTGGAAATGTTGGTGCCAGAAAAGCAGGATGAGCGAAAAGGCTTGCTATATGACTCTTTATTGGAGGAAAGAAACAGGATTGGTAACCAAGAAAGAGAGGCTGCATCTCTTCATTCTGATGTGATGGATCTTTACCATGAGGTATGGAATTCCCGTTCTAATCTGAAATATATATTTGGGATGCTAGAACTTCAGCGTCCAATCTCTAGGTTATTGATGCAAGTTTGTGGCTAAGATCATATGGGTTTTCTCTTTTTCCTCGGAAAGAGGAAGCCTTTTTTTACGATGCAAATATGTTCTTGGGAAAGTTGTGGTGAGAGATTGAATATTGAATATCATGTTGTTGGACATTGAAATTCATTGTGTTCTGTAGCTAAGATTCACACTTACAGTCTAGGGCCGCCTTTTTAATTCGGTTGGCAGCTGCAACCTGAGCCTCTACCATTTGTGAAATGTCAAAATGACTTATAGAAGGGGATACTATTTCCTTTACGAGTCTGAAATGTGGAGGGAAGTTACTCAAAACTCAAAAAAGTAGGAAGCTAATTCACTTTGATCTAAAAGTGTCAAACTGCCTTTCAGCTTTTGTGTTATATGAGGCCTTGTCTGTTGATCTGTCTGCTTTGGTAGAATCGTCAAACTGTAACTTAGTAGAAAGTTTGAAGGATAACCCCAAAAAAAAAAGGCGCATTTTTAGACCTCTACCTATGGGCTCGTAGCAGTTTGCTTGCTTTTTTTCCCAGTGACAATGGAATCTGGATAGTTGGTGATGGAAGTTACAGATTTCCAGTGTTTGGATTTATTTACAATTTCAACCATTAGTTAAAAATTGTTATGAATGCTTTGGAATTACTCTTCCAATGCCATTATTTATTGGATATTTGCAATTATTGTCGAGTGTTCCTAGTCAATCATTATATGTATATTAAATTTTATCTATTAAAAGGATAATCTAGTGCATGAGACTCCCAGGAAGAACTCAAGGCTGCGAATTGGTGAGTTAATATTTTCTGTTTCATCAATGAAGATTCAAGATGAAGCTGAGGATCTTGATTGGCGTGAGATGGCTCTGATGGCCAAAGAATGCCAACGATTCCAAGAAGAATTCAAGGCTGCGAAATCTCAGATAGAAGCTTCTGTTCAGGAGTTTGAGAATCAATTAAGGATAGCAAATTCTCATCAGTTCAGCTCTCTTATCAAAAAGGCTGAGTCAACAATTGCATCTGTTGTTAGCAATCACCGTCCTAATATCGTTTTGATTGCTGAAGAAATGGATGAAGGTTCTTATACACCAAAACCTGGTAAGCAGGTTCATGTAAAACATTTAGGAGATAAGCCAGCTACTGTAGTTGAAGTGTCTGAGGATGGCAGGACACTTTTAGTCCAGTATGGAAAAATGCGGTTTCGTGTGGATAAAAGCAGCACGAGAGCTGTAAGTGGAAGAAGCAGTGTAGCTAGCTCACTCCCAGGCTTAAGAAAGCAGGTATCTATCCTTACGCATCTATTTCCCAAGGCTTACGTTACATAGGGAAGAGAATTTGAACTTCAGTCAGAAAAACACACAATGTGTCGGTCCAACGATCCACTTTCTGCAACAATGCTATTCTTTCATTGATGATGATTTAATTCTTTAGAATTCACTTTTAGTTTTTCTGTTGCAGGTTTGTTTCCTCAGGGAAGGTAACATAATCGTCAATTATTCTGAATTGGATTTTGTGTCTTCATCGTTTGTGTATTAATGATTTTGATTTGGCATTTGTAATTAAGTTTAGCTTAGTTATTGGGATTGAAATGAGGTGGAACAATGATAATTGATGATCTGAAGTGAGCTGAACTTACACACTGCCATTTTAGATTTGTTTCAGTTCAAAAGAAAATCTTCAATGACATCACATGCCAGAAATGAGAGCCTTGCCATGCACAAGTGTGGGGACCAATAATGTAAATATTAGTCGATACGATATATATTAATCAATATGCATCGTGTTTCCGTATCGGTCAATACAGCCGATATATCGACCGATACAAACCTATTAGTTTACGATATTCAAAAATTTTTTTGCCTCCTGATATATGCGGTATCAATACTTATTGTCTGATATTGATATGACCAATACCGATATTAATACCGATATTTTCATATATGGTATTGCTTATCAGCAAATTCTGGATGACTTTGAAGGGTGGACGCATCAAGATAATTATTGAGCTATTATCATTGCTTGTGGGTATCTATTGATTTTGCTTGTTTCATACTTCGATTTTTATTGAATTGACTATGTTTTATATGGATGACTAGCATATTATGGCTCTGATAATGACGTTGAAATGCTCACGATTTATCACTGGTGACCCATTTGATTTAGTTTATTGATAAGTTAGCATCTCATTTAGCATGATTTTAGGGGAACCTAGTGGATAATGTGAAACCATTTCTCCTATCGATGAAGGTTCTTCTGGGTGATTCATTGTCCATGGAGAGCGGTTAAGGTGAACCTACAAATAGGGCCCAGATTGAACCCTATGGCCTAGATTAAATCATAAAAATTAAATAGTCTAGATTACATCTTCACTTACGATGTGGATCATTCAATTTTCATGGTTCAATTTGGACCATAGGTTTCACTTTGGAGCCTAATTTTGGGTTTACCTTAACAAGACTCCTGTCCATGTACCCAATCAATGCTCAGCATGGGTGAGTGTGACGCGATAATGGTTCTTGGTAGATAGCAATTCAGTGATGATGCCATGGGAAATTAACTAGTATTAATTATATCTTTGATGACTAGAGTAGGAACCATGTGCCTGTGGTTAATTCCCCATTTAGTCACACCTAGGAACCATACATATTTGTATTAACTAACAGATAACATTTGTCTCTACTTATAGGGATGTATGCTGCAAAGTTAAGAGATAAAACACACCTAGCCCGAGTGTACAAGCCTTTAGTTGTGTACCTTGTGTTTTAGTTGGGTGTTAGAGTAAAATAGCCTAGTGTCTTTTGTTAGAAGAGTGTGATTGGGTTTCTTTCATCACTTGTAACCTTTTGATTATAGTAAAATCTGCCACCATCTTGTGCCTGTGGACATACTTTTCATCCCTTGAATGAATCACATAAATTCGTTATCTGGTGTGCTTGAATTGGTGTTGTAATTCTGCTGTTACTCACAGCACATAAGGCTCGTATATTGGGGATTTTGGGAGAGTAGATGAAGTCTCCTCCTAACATTGTGGAAGATTGTTCCATAATATGAACCTGTAATCTATTATAGTAGAACAATCTTACCATTAGCCTAAGGTTTATATTTTATTTCACAGGTTTTCATCCCTACTTAAAAAGGTTAATTTTAAGCAAAACTAGGAAATATTGGCCTGTAAATCTCATGCTAATAGGACCTACTGGTTTGTACTATGAAAGTTCTAGAATTGCACATTCAATGGACATAGCTTGCGTTGTGTAACTTGAGTAATGCATACTCTAGTTGCCTGTACTAATCTAATTTGCTGACCATGAATGCAAATATTGGCCACTACTTGAAATTTTGGCCAAGATGTAACTGTATCACGAGGTCCCAATATTGGGAATATCCTTATTTTTTCCTTTGTTTTGTTCTTGAAAACTTAACTCCACACATTTAAATATAATTAAATCTTTTAATAAATCTAAATATAAAATGTTCAATAGATGTATAAAACCTATATAGAATAAAAGTTTTGGCGTATTTTTCAATGACTTGAAGTATACCATGATTAATTTTGATAAAATTGACTAAAACTCTTCAAATAGATAAATACATAATCAAAGGTGATTAAATTTTTGTATATAACTTCCTTTTGACACGAGAAACAAAATTGCCTCTGCAATGTTCCATTTTGACTCATATTACCTGATATGGCATTGTTGATACTGATACCAATGTCAATATTTAGATTTTCATCCATGGAGTTGACCCATTGAGTTGTTTGGCTTTTGCAGACCCGGGTAACTGGAAATTTGAGAGCTCTAGGCCGAAAGAAAGATGGGGAAGTTTCACGTGGGCCGATGGTGCAAACCTCAAAGAACACTGTCGATCTTCGTGGGATGCGGGTCGAGGAGGCTTCTCACAACCTCAACATTGCTATAGCTTCACGGGAACCTGGCTCGGTTCTTCATGTTATTCATGGAATGGGCACCGGTGTCGTCAAGGAGCAGGTGCTTGAGATTCTGCGGAATCATCCACAAATTGCAAGATTCGAACAGGAAAGTCCTATGAATTATGGATGTACAGTTGCATTTATCAAGTGAAATTGGCGCATTCATTCTGAGCCAACAAGTCTCACCTTGAACCAGTAATCCATCCAATTTGAATTTTTATTATGAATATTCTTGTACATGATATTTTGCCTAAACATGTTTCATCCCATCTTGCTCATGCTTCTCTGTATTCTTTGATAATAAATGATCACTGTGAGTCAGGCTCAATAGAATTTTATCAATCTTTTTTTGATGTTAAGGTGGAGAACTGTAAATACGTCCCTTGTTATCATTTATTTGCATGTACTTGTAGTTGTACTCAATTAATATTCCTAATGTGCCAGTATCCCAGTAATATTCCTAATGTGTCTATGGTATAGTGCTTGTAAAGTCCTACCACATTAGGATTAGAAGTTGAGTGAAAAATGATGAAAATTATGTCAAATGATTTAAATGACTATTTAATCTCTACAATTTATCCATGCACCTTTTAACCCTAGCTGTTTGGTTCACATGGAACCTAAAATATGGGAATACTTTAATAGCTTTCGCACCCAGTGGGATGTTAGTATCATCTTATAAGAACACAGTAAAGTGTTCTGTGTTCTTAGCGTGGACAGTGAAGCCTATGCCAGTCAGCCCATTTTTCTCGATCCATCGAAGGGGTTAGATCTAGTTGGGCGAGTTTCCTATTATTTGGAAAACACTTGTTTTTGATCTCAACAGCCCGCAAAAGACTCAGGATTGAGAAATACGTATATAGTGCCCTCCTCCCCAAAATTGACCTGGCATTGAGCAGATTGACATCAGTTTTAGGCAAACAGTGAGAGTCTCACTATTGATAGCTGCGAAGCCGATTATGGTGTTTGCCAGCTGATCTTTGAACATGAGTTCATAAACCAGGCTATCTTTTTCCACAGTGGTCGAGATTGATGGAAAATAGCTGCCACAATTTCTACCCACTGGTTGGCCACTCTTCTGGGGTTTTGTTATAGTCTTTCTCTTGTTCTTCTAAAAGGTGAAATCATTTTAGAAGTGATAGAAGGTAAATACTGAGATGATATTCTTATTGAGTGTTGTTTTAATTTTAGCATTCCATGTTATAATAATAGATCTCTACTATTAAGATGATAAGAGATCCTAATATTTTCTCTCTTTTCATATTCTGAATAATAAGTACCTAGATTGAGTCGAAGGCTGAGCTTATAACCAAGTGCATGAGGAACTACCATGGATTTTTGAGCTGCCATGAAAGCATGATGTTCTAAAGTTCTATTATTTATAAACATAAGGGGCACATCTTATGATACTTGTTTCCATACATGAAAGCATCTGAGGACTTTGAGCTAAGCTTTATTGAGCTATGCACCAAGGCATCCGTGCTTTGTTCTCAGTGCCCTTCTGGTTTTCCTTGGCCAATTTTTTCACAGATCATATGACCACTGTGCTCACCGAGCCCTCCTTGTTTTTCACAATTCATATAAATTCTCTTCTCTTCGTTCCCTTCGAGTTTTTCGTGCTCTGGTTTTTCTTGTTCCATCATATCAATTTTCTGATCTCCATTTCGGTTAGGCTTTTCTAGCTTCATGTTCATTTCATTTTGGTTCTTGCCCAATGCTTTATCACTTGGGTTGCCGGGTAGGCCACAGTTAGTCTGGCAAGTACCACAATTTCCTTTTTGGTTGCACTGGCCGCTTCTGTGGGCCCAACTGTCACCACAGCCGCCACCACTGCCCCATCCCGGGACCCCGATAATAGTAGGGGGAATGCTCACGCCTGGAATGTGGATAGGGGGAAATGAGATGCCTGGGAACTCAGGAGTGTAACCTGCCCTCCCTCCGCTGCCTCCACTGTGGCTGCCACTATTGCCCCAGCCTACACCGTAGCCGGCACCATTTCCTCCACTGCCTCCACCAAATCCTACTCCAGACCCTCCACCACCATTGCCCCCGCCTCCACCATAGCCTTCACCACCACCACCATATCCTACACCATACCCGCTGCCGCCATTGGACCCACCTCCGCCATATCCTTCACCACCACTGCCCTCACCTCCACCATATCCTACACTACACCCTCCGCCACCATCGGAGCTGCCTCCGCCATATCCTTCACCACTGTTGCCCCCACCTCCACCATTTCCAACACCGTATCCTCCACTACCATCAGACCCACCTCCGCCATATCCTTCCCCAAATCCTAAGCCCTCTGCCCTTGCCGCCGCTGCAGAAGAGTCCTGGCCGGTCATGTTTTCACTCTCTCTATTTTCCCTGAGAGTGGGGGTTACTCTGCTAGCAGAAGAGAAATCACTTAGGCTTAAAAGAAGTAAGCAGAGAATACAAGCCCATTTTGTAGCTGCCATTGTTGCTTCTCTCGATGATCTCTGTTTGCTCTGCCATGATGCTTTAAATAGGTGTAGCTCTTCAGGGTGTTAAGTGAGAGAGAGAGAGAGAGACGAAAGTGATCATACTGGTGGAAGAAGAGAGAGCTGTCATGGTTCTCCTAATAGGAAGGCTCTTATATCGATCAATGGTCAAGATTAAAAGTTGGTTGTATAAATGATAAGTATTGAATAAAGTAATTTAAATGACTATTTAATATCTATCATTTATCTATTTAATTTCTGATTTTGACCGTTGGATTCATACGAGAATCCCCCGAAAATCATAATAACTCTCAGTGGAAGAAGAGTGCCTTGCAGTTTATTCCTGAAATCTGGCAACATGTAAACTGCATGAGTTTTAGAGAGTTACGTGCTGCTAATCTCATCCTTTTGTTTTCAGGTGGAGGTGCTTATTGCATGCTCAAAAGCCATTCGTGCATTTGATAATTGCCCATGGTGCTCTGTAACTTCGTTTGTTTATTATTTTTCAATTTTTTTTGGGGGGCATTATGATTTTACTTGATGTTAAGCTATGAAGCCTTTTTAAACATGAAAAATGGAGTTCTATGGTCGAGAATTGTTGCAGAACGTAGCTTGCTCGTGATTCCCATCTCTGTTTCATACCAAGGGGCGCTGTGACGCGGGATTTGTGCGGCGTACATATGGTTCCTTACAGTAGCCGTCGAATCCTCACCCAATGCCCATTATTAACAATTTTATTAAAAAAATATTTTTTTTGTTTCTTTATAAAAAAAAAAAAAAAACTATAGATGTTAGATGAAGATTCGATGGTTGCTGTACGGAGTCGTACGTCGCATTGCAGTGCCCCTGTTCTCTCATCTGACGTTTAAGTTAATAATCGTTCTAAGAAAATAGAAAGATGCGAGAGTATAAAGATATGTAAAATGTAAAATGCAATGATATTTGTATGTAGGGGGTGTGAGTGAGAGTCAGAGGAGGCTTGGGCTCCTTTTATGCATTTTAGAGAGTGACTCACAACGGTCGCTAGATGGGAGCGATGGTTTTTAGAGGAAAGAGAGTTGGGTTCTTATTTCTCTGCTGGTTCAGCCTCATTTTCAGTCGGT
>JAODPA010156110.1:0-40718 GCA_025585075.1 Nepenthes mirabilis
TTAGCTGCTGGCTTCATTTTGTTACTAATATTAAAAGTTTTTGGCATGGATTGGCATGCTCCTTGTTTAGGAACCAGCTTGTGTTTTTTGCCCCCCTGGCTGAACTGGTTTTGCCTACTTTTGATGCTGTTTATGCGTTGCCTTCCTGTGAGGCTGTCACAATATGGTCACTGGAGGAGGCATCATCCAGTGGCAGTTTGTGAAGTTGTGGATGGTGATATGCTGGCCCAGGTCTGGTGTAATGAGGTTAGGATGCTGATGGATGATGTTGCGCAGCTGTCCTTGGTCGAAGGGATCATGGCTGCTATTTTCTACCGAGTTATGAAGATACTGGCAGATTGCTCCTAGTTGCAGGTGCTGATATTGAGTTTTGCCCTTGGAGTGGCTTTTTGTTGTTTCTTTTATTTTGTTTAGGATCTGCCTTTGTGTGGATGCTTATGTAGTATGATTACCAGCATTTTTTTCTATTAGTTGGTTTCATCGGTTGTATTAAAGTGCTCGGGGTATGCCCTAGCTATTTTGGTTTATCCTTAAATCGGAATAACACTTGGGGAATTTTTTTCTCCCATTAATCCAAATCACTTACTTACCAAAAAAAAAAAAAAAGTCGTCTCCTGGCGCCGTCTGCAATGGTGTTCCGAACGTCTCTCCTCTCAAACCATATACAGTCGGACCACCGTCTTGCTCTGCCGGCTCTCCTACGGGATTGGGGATTCGACAGGGAACCCTGGAGAAGATGGTTTGCCCGTCTGGTCCTCCAGCCTCAATTCCAGGTCTGATTGATCAAACCGGCTTGCTCTCGGTGCAGCTTCCGATTACCAGTGCCATTGGTTCCACCACTACTGATGACTCTTGCCCCACCAATGCTCGTGGCTCCTGCTCGCCGGGTGTCTCTTGGGCATCAGTTGTTGAGAAAAGGGCTATTGGAGGTAAGTGTCCTCTGAAATTCTACCCTTCGATTTCTTCCGATTTGGAGAATATCATCTTATCCCCCCCTCCTGATGTTATCCAACAGGGGTCGGACTTGTAGGGTACTACCCTTGTTGGTTACTTCGTCGGCGATCCCGTCCATTTTAATGTTGTCAGCTTTATAACTAAGAAAATATGGAAGCGATTCGAGCTACAACATGTGGTTGGAAACGAATCGGGGTTCTTTTTCTTCTGCTTCTCCTCAAGCCCAATGCTTGAAAAATGCCTGGCTAATGGCCCGTGGATGATTGCTGGCCATTCTTTCTTTCTTAAAAAATGGTGGCCCGGAATGATTTTATCCCGTGAGGATCACAAATCCTTCTCTACCTGGATCACCATGTCTGGGATCCCGGTTGAATACTAGACCCCGCTGGGTTTAAGCTGGATTGCGAGTGCGGTTGGCAAACCTCTTTTTTTAGACCCTGTCACTGAAAAACTCGAACGTTTGGGTTTTGTGAGGGTTTGTGTTGAAATGGGGGTCAATGCTCCTCGGCCGGAATCTGTAAAGGTTCATGCTAGAGGCTGCGCCGAACACTCGTCTGATCATCTATGCGAAATCAAAATTGAGTACAAGCATAGGCCGGCGCGCAAGACCGCTTCTGAAAAGAATAGGAACAAGAGTCACCCTATCAAAACTTCTTGGGTCCCTAAGCAGGCGGTCACTTCTCGGGGTGTCCTCCCCTCCCCCGGTTCCCCTAGGATGTCTCCCCGTTCATAATCTCCGGTGGTGGCGGCCCCCCTAACCATTGATTTTGAACATAAGGCCATAACGACCTCTAACTCGTTTATGGCATTACAGGAGGATTTTCATGAACCTCCTCCCAGTCACAATAGCTCTGACCCTGTTTCGGTGCCCGACGTGGTCCAGATGCACCGATGGTCACCACTCATCGTGATCCTCCATCTGGAACTCCTGGTTGCTTGAAAAGCGATGGTCCTTCTCCTAAAACTGGGGAGCGTGTTTCCTCTCGGAAAAATAAAAAATCTCAGGGGATTAAAAATCATCCCCCCCTCACCCACTATTCATGACTAGTATTGCCTGTTGGAACGTGAGGGGCCTAAATGGGTTTGTAAAAGCCCATGAAGTCTGCAACCTCATTAGCTCCCATAGGTATAGCATCGCTGGCTTGGTGGAAACCAAGGTCGCGGAAAGAAACTCTATGATTGTTTCCACCAGAATCAGACCAAATTGGTCTTGGGTTATGGATTATTTTGCGTCCACGAATGGTCGGATTTGGGTGGGCTGGGATCCCACTTTGGTTTCGTGCAACGTCCTCACCTCGGAGGATCAGGTCGTTCATCTTGAAGTCCTTTTCCTCGAGGAGAATACCCACTGCCTTTTATCTTTTATCTATGGTGCTAACTCCGAAATTTCTCGTAGGCTCCTATGGGATAGCCTTCGGATGATGTCTAACCATCCGGGCAACCTCCCGTGGGCTGCCCTTGGGGATTTCAACGCCATCAGGTCCCCTACTGAGGCCTTGGGTGGTATCTGGCACAACAAAAGCTCGCTTGACCTGAATTACTGTCTTAGAGACTGTGATCTTGATGACGTTTGCCATGAAGGTATGCACTATACCTGGAATGATGGACGCGACTCTTCCCTTCGCATATTCAGAAAGCTTGATCGTGTGGTCGCGAATGGGCATTGGTTCGATAAATTTAGACAGGCAAAGGCCCTTTTTCCCCCTGCTAGACTTTCTGATCATTCGTCATGTATTCTTTCACTTCTGGCTTTTCCCCCAGAAAAAGCGGGATGTTCCGGGTCAATAATTTTCTCACAAAATCCCCTAATTTTTACCCTTTGGTTGCAGATGCTTGGTCGGGCGTCACCAATGGATATTTGATGTTCAGGCTTGTGGCTCACCTTAAGTTGGTGAAAAAGGCTCTGAAAAAGCTTAATGTCCACGAGGGTGATGTCCATGAGGAGGTTGTCCGCCTGAGGAAAAAGCTTGAAGAGATCCAGGGTCAAACCCCTCCTAACCTTGTGTGTCATCTCGAAGAACACAGATGCAAGGATGCTTACCATGACGCGCTGGCCAAGGAAGCCAACCTTACTAAGCAAAAAGCTAAGATAAGGTGGCTCAAAGAAGGTGATCAGTGTAATAAATTCTTTTTTAAGACTGTTAATGGAAACCATAATAAGAATCGGATCATCTCGCTCCTTGATCATGATGGGACTCCTACCAATGGTATCGAAAATGTCCAAAATCTGATTGTGGATCATTTTAGTAAGGCTCTTGGGACGGGACGCACGTACGGTTCAGCTAATGTGGATCGCCTTCGCCCTTACATCCTCCACACGGTGCCTAAATCGCTTATGGACCTTCTTGCGGGCCCTGTAAGTGATGATGAGATCCGCAAGACTATATTCTCTATAGGTGGTTATAGAGCCCCGGGCCCTGATGGGTTCAGTGCCCTTTTTTTTAAGGAAGCATGGGATATCGTGGGTCAATCTGTTTGTGAAGCCATCCGTGACTTTTTCAATCATGGTTTGCTCCTCAAACAAATGAACTCTACGATCATTAGCCTGATCCCCAAAGTTCAGTCTCCTCGGCAGGTCTCTGACTACCGTCCCATTTCCTGCTGTAATGTCATCTATAAAGTTATCTCGAAGATCATTGCCAATCGGTTAAAGATGACGTTACCTTATCTGGTTGATAAGTGCCAGACGGCTTTTGTGGCGGGTCGCCAAATCAGTGACAACATTCTGGGTCATGGCGCAGAAGTACCATCTGGGTCATGGCCCTCCTCGCTGTACTTTAAAAATTAACCTCATGAAAGCCTATGATTCTGTTCATTGGGATTTCATCATATCTGTCCTGACCATCATGAATTTCCCGCCCAAAATGATAAATTGGATCAGGCAATGTATTACCACCCCCTCGTACTCGGTAAATATTAATGGGAAAGCGGCTGGCTTCTTCAAAGGGGGTAAGGGTCTTCGCCAAGGCGATCCGATCTCTCCTTACCTTTTTGTGCTGGCTATGGAGGTGCTGAATGGTATCATTGACCTTAAGGCGCGCAGGAACAAAAATTTCACATTTCATTGGAAGTGCGATGTGACCCAGACTGTCATGCTGGCCTTTGCTGATGACCTCCTCCTATTCTCTCATGCTGACGTGAGCTCCATCCGTATTCTCAAGGATTGCCTCGAGGAATTCCATTGGCTGTCTGGTTTGTCGGCAAACATAAATAAGAGTGAGACCTTCCTTTGCTCTAATGACCCTGCTCTGATTCAGAATATTGTTGATGTTTTGGGCTTCAAATTGGGTTCTCTCCCCATCAGATACCTTGGCGTCCCTCTGATTTCCACCAGATTGTCAATCCGTGATTGCACGACCCTTACTGAGAAAATTACCCAACGCATTAAATCTTGGAAGAATAGGTGGCTCTCATTTGGCGGTCGCTTACAATTGGTGGCCTCGATTCTCTCATCTGTCCACCTTTACTGGGCTTCGATCTTCATCCTCCCCAAATCCATCCTTAATCAGATCGACCGCATCCTGAGGAGATTCCTTTGGAATGGATTTTCGGAAGGTAAGGTAAATGCAAAAGTGGCCTGGGCGGATATTTGCTACCCAAAGAGCGAAGGAGGGTTGGGTCTCAAGAATTTGCAGGCTCAAAATAAAGCCCTTATCTGTAAACTCCTTTGGCGCATCCTGTCTAAAGATCCTGATTCAGCTTGGTCTTCTTGGGTCCATAAGACTAGAATCAAGGATCGGTGTATTTGGACTCTCAAAGTTCCTGACTCTGCTCCCTGGAGCTGGAAGAAAATCATGAATCTTCGACCTTTCATGTGCGCTCACACTTCTAAGATCATTGGTGATGGCATGGATACCTTTGTCTGGCATGACCACTGGCATCCTCGAGGCCCCCTCAATAGAGTGTGCACTGACCGCATTCGTACTGTCACTGGGTTATCTGGGGACGCCAAGGTTTTTTCTTTTTTTTTGTTAAGTAAGTGAGGGGACGCCAAGATTTCTCAGATAATTAGAGATGACCAGTGGGCTTGGCCTAACCCTTATGATCAGGAGGTTTCTAGCTTAGCCGAAAACATGCCCCATTATCTACCCAACGCCGAGAGAAAAGACTCTCTGAGATGGGTTGGATGCCAAAATGGTATTTTTTCAACTAAGATTGCCTACCTCCTTTTTCACCCCCCCCAAGCTGAAATTGTGTTGGACCAAATTAGTCTGGGGCCCTGTCCATATTCCTGCCCATGCTTTTACCCTTTGGTTGGCAATCAAAGGAAGGCTTAATACATCTGACCGTGTTCACCGTGTCCCAAATCTATCTCTTACTTGCTCTCTATGTGACTCGGATGCTGAAAATCATGACCATCTTTTCTTCTCCTGTCCGTTTTCTAATTCCGTGTGGACCACCATTCAAAGGAATGCCGGTTTTCTTTGGCCATACCCAAACCTGTCACAAAACGTCATATGGGCTGCCCACATTTGGAAAGACAAAAATCTATCTGCTTTGTCTAAACGTCTCTCTCTGGCGGCTACTGTCTATTATATTTGGAGAGAACGAAACAAC
The DNA here is from genome assembly GCA_025585075.1 of Nepenthes mirabilis. Lineage (NCBI taxonomy): Eukaryota > Viridiplantae > Streptophyta > Magnoliopsida > Caryophyllales > Nepenthaceae > Nepenthes > Nepenthes mirabilis. Next base: position 5,512 of record JAODPA010156110.1, read on the forward strand.
CGTATCTTTGAGAAATCTTTCCCTCAGGACATTTCCCATATATGCTCTGAGATAACAAACGCTGTTCGGGAAAAGTTGAAGGCCTCATTGCCCCATGCTGGTCACCCTTACCGTTCGTTGGCTAGGCGTTGGAATTTATATAAAAAAAAAAATCTCTTATCTTTTTATTTTTATTTTTTTGCTTTTCTTCCTCTCATCTCCTCTCTTTTTTTGTGGTTTTTCCTTTCCTTTAAAAAAAAAAAACTTTACTTCCCTGTGCCTTTTCTTTGGTTTTAAAAAAAATTAAAAAAAATTATGTAGTTGTTGGTGTCTCGTCCCTTGGCCACTGCTGTGGCATCCGGTGGCTAGTTTAGTACCAATTTGTTACATCTGGCTGGCCTGATTTGAAGGGTTGCAGGCTTGGAACTGGTTGGTTTTACTGGCTGCAGTGTTGTTAATATTGAAGATGGTTAAGTTCATTTGGCTTTAATCCAGGTTCTGGTGCTACCGACTCTTACCTCCAGCCATTGCTGGAATGTTCTTTTTCATGCGATGGTGGATGGCTTTGCAACTTGCTGATGCTAGTGGAATGGGCTGCTGAAGCCGAACCGGTCTCCTCTGTTGTTTTTTCTCTGCTCTGCTTGTTTTTTTTCTGGAAACTTAGTTGGAGCTGTGTTTGGAAAAGCTCTGCTGAAGTTGCTGGTTTTTGGTCTAGTTTGTGTGGAGTGGAAGTACTGGTTTGTTGCTGCTGGTGGCTTGGCTGCAGGTGAAGTCTCTAATGCTGTTTGATCTAGAAACATTTTGAATTTGGCTGTCGGGGGTGTGCTGACCATGCCAATTGCTGTTGCAATATGCTGTAGGAGCCGATGGTGTTGGGGAGTTAGATATAGAGGGTTGCATTTCGGTGTTCGGCAGGTCTTGGTCTATGCTGATGCTGGTTCCGCAGACGGTCTGTGGTTGGCAAATGTTATGCAATGTTGATCTGATGGGAATGTGATATTGCTGCGTTGGCTTTGGGGCAGATCTCTGCAGGTTATGGTGCTGTTTTCCTTTGTTTAGTTGGGTGCTGGAAATGTTGAGTGTTGCATGTTTGTATTGTGATCACTGCCTCTAGTTTGAACTGTCCTTGGTCTTTCGCTTGTTAGTTGTGGTGATGTGGTGCAGGTTTTTGATTGGCGATGCTCATGGTTGCTGCCTATGGTTCTTCTGGTTTGGTACCTGTGCTTGATAATGCTGCCGGTTTGAATTTTTGGCTGGTGGCCTTCACCGATTGTTTGCACTGTCGACTGAATTTGCTGCCTCCATTTGTGATGCTGGCTGCAGTTGGACAGTTGTTTAATTTTCTTATTTTGAGTTTGCTGGCGCTGAATTGACCACGTCTTAATGGAGTTGCTGGTTTGCCTTTCTGGTTGTTGTGGCTGAATTTATTGGTCCTTTGCTGCTGGTCGGGCAGCCCACCGTTTCATTCATCACTGCTGCTGGCCTAGTGCCATGGGATCATGGCTGAAGTGCTGTTATTGCTCCCGCTGTGGCTGTTGCCTTTTTGTTTGCCAGTAACAAATGATGGTGCTGTGTTACTTGCGCTCTCATGCTGTTATGCTGTTCGGTCAGTGGGATGCTGCCCTGTACAGATGACGCTCCTAGATGGATCTGTTATTTGGTTTTGCTGTGTCATCCTCGTTGATTCAGGCGTTGTTTATCACGATCTTGTTTCGTGCGTATTAGATGTCTTTTTTTATCTTCTGTTTTTGTGGTAGTTATAAAAGTTCTAAAAGTTTTTACTATTCTATTGTTCCAGTTGCTCGGGGCTTGCCCTGGAACTTTTTGTTTTACCTCTAAGTTAAATACTTGAAGTTAAAATATTTTTCTTGTAAATTTTTTCTCCCATTAATCTAAAATTCTTACTTACCAAAAAAAAATTATCCACTCCGGCGGATGAGGGAACAAAAAGCCACTCCGACCATAAAGCAAATAATTTACTCCGTCCACCTCACCACCACCAGAAGAACAGCTAACCAAATCAGCATCAAGATTCCACTGCCAGCATCATGGATCATCTTGCTATTCTTCACAAAAACACCACAGTGGATCCAGCACACAGAGAAGGCTGAACTCCAACCGAAACAAAACCATCCAGTTTCCAACATATGCGAATGAATGAATTAACAAAACTTATGGAGGCCCTCTACAAGACCATCCAAATCGCTAAATTGATCTGACGGAAAGGTCGTGTTCCATTTTAACATGACTTTTAGAGAGTCTAATATAATCGACCTTCGACCAGGAGCTAGGGAGTCAATGTGAGGTTTTGAGGAATTGGCAGTCACAAACAAGCGGAGGACTTCAAAGTAAGCACTCGATGGACGATTCAGGAACTCCTCCTCCAATGGAAAGGAGGATCTGAATAAATTTTTTGTAACCTCAGACATATCAGACCAACATGAATTGAAGAAATCAAACAAAAAATCACGTTGATCCATGGAGATGGACTTAAAATGCAGCTGAGAAGCATTATCAGCAAGTAAGCATCAGAGGGCATAATGCATAGGATCTTTGGCGATAACCTCATCAGTCCAATCCTCGGAGGACTGAGAACTACAATCATCGGGGACCCTCTCAATGTCCTGATTCTCACCAGCATTACAGCTAGTCACCTCTAAATGCTGACTCTGTATACACAGAGTACCAACCGGACCCTTACAAAGGCAATGAGGCAGACCACCGTATAATACTCACTCCGGAATCTTGCAAAGGCCACTCCGGCCTTTTAGCAAAAATGAACTCCGGCCTTTTAGTTTAAGACACTCCGGCCTTTTGGCGAAAAGGCACTCCGGCCAATTAGCGGACCAGCATCAGAATGGGCTTTGATGCGGCATATGGTTCCCAGCAGAACAACATCTTCCTAGTCAACAGCAGAACGTATCCAGCGCTTCACAGATCCAGCTCTTCACAGAACTCCGGATGTTGAAGGCACAAGGCCACTCTGGCCTCAAGAGCATCTCCGTCAACTCCGGCCAATGAGACAAAAATCACTCCAGAAACATCACGCAGTGCCATTTCGACCGCATAGTAGAACAAGAAGCACTCAAGCCTCCAAGCTGCCTCAAGCCACAAACCCACCCACTCCCAAACCGGCAGCTGCAGGTTTTCATGCATGAGAAGTCCGATTTTTCATGGATACAGCTTTACGTCGCCTCCCAGACTTGTACTGACGCTAGGGTTCTTCAGTCGGGATCATAAAGGCATTGCCATGTAGCCCAGCTGAAAATTCAATCTGATTACAATTCTGGATACCCGGACAATTTTTTTTTGGTAAGTAAGTGTGTATTTTGGATTAAAGAGATAAAAGATTTACAAAAAGCTATGTTATAACTCCAGGTTTTTTGACATGGAGTTAGAACATAAGACGCCAGGGCATACCCCGAGCAGCTGGTAAATCAGAGAATATCTCAAAAAAAAAACCTCTAAGAGGAGCGATCTAACAGAAAATAAAATGAACACAGTCATTTTACATAATCAGATTCAAAATCAGTTACTCCCGAGACAACAGGAACATGCTTCAACATTTTCAGCCACTACAACAAGCATCGGTCCATCAATTTCATCGAGAAATCCGTTAAAGACAGCCGCAAATGAAATCCGAAAATTTAAGCTAACACGCACTGCCCCCACTCTCCACAGATAGAGTTCCAAGTACGCAGCTGCCAAGTTCACAGAGCATCAGCAGCTGCATCTTCAGCATGGGTAAAGTAGCTTGCGTAATCACCCAGCCAATCTGGACATAGAAAAATCCTGAGCCTCACTGTTGAAACCAGCATCAGCAATCCTCAACAGCAGCCATCATTTAGGGAAGGCTAGATCAGTTAAAGAACATCAGCCAGATTCCATCGAGCAACATTCTCATACCAGCTAGTAAGAGTTCTAATTGCATAACAAATTACAGCAGATTACAAGATTGTCATGAAAACATACAGATCGTCATCTACATTTTCCATCAAGGCAAAATCAGAGCAGCCACACCCACACAGATTTGCAGCTTCAGCACTGCAAACCACCTAGCTTCACATTGGTCTCAAAAACCCTCCGGCTAACACAGAGTAGAAGATCGGCAGCAGCATCCTTCTTCATGACAGGACCAAGACCCTCCTTCGGCATTGAGACCCAGCAAACACAAGCATCGAGGAGACAGTTCCACAACCCTCCTTCAGCAACCGTGTTGCGTTCCTTTAGGAAGAGTCCACATCAGAAGCCTGCATCCTTCAGGTATCGGCCAGGAGCAGCTTGTTCCAATCCTCACTGGCAATATTACACCAGAGGCAGCAATACATCAGACTTATCCTCTGCATTTAACAGTAGCTTCCTACCAAGAGCAAAAACTCCTAACAAACTTCAGCTCAAGCCAAAAAGCAACCGGACATGCACTGGTATATGCAACAGAAAATGTAACTCGCATCCAGCTTCAAAACATGGGCACCCCATTCTAGCAGTTCGCAGCAAGGCCTGAAGCTACACATCCAACACCTCAAATACCCGGACAATTTGTTGCTGATTTCAGCAAGGAAGACAGGAATTCAAAAATAACCTTCTCCTCCTCTGGAGAGAATGAGGCACTATGGGCTTGAGAGATGTCAGCCGTAAAAACTAGTTGGAAAGCCAACAAATAAGCATCATGGGGAAACCCATTATCTGCCGCATCCAACGGAAAGGCTGAGCGGAGCTTACTAAGGTTCTCAACAGTTACATCCTGCCAGCACCTGTTTAGGAAGTCTGTCACAAGGATAGAGATACCGAGCCCACATAAATTTTAGCAGAAGACACACAGGGGTTTGCAGATACCGAGCCCACATGCTTGATCGAATCCTGGCCATACTTTTTTATTATACGTTGGATAGAGATAGGAGTAGAATCACTATCTGTATCTGTTTCAGGGCCCGCCTTTTTGGGGAGGGCATCAGGAGGGCCATCCATACGACCGGTGGCATTCGAAAGGCATATCGAACGGCCAGGGGCTATAGACAACATCATCATTTGGAGAAGGTAGGTTTAACACAGTGGAACCAACCACCGTGCCAAGAGCAGCCTCTCGGTCCTCATCGGAGATCAACCTACTTGGCAACAAGGCAATGCCATCGGCCACCAATTCCATTGATTCTGTAACCAGCCCAGGACCATGTATCACAGCAACAGATTTTTCACATGGAGCTAGGGAAACTGAATAAGTAGCCTGAGCATGATGCCGCTCGTTCAACTGAGCACAAACAGGCATCTTAGAAGGGCATGGAGCCGAATTGGGGTAAATATCCGTAGGATCTATCACAGAAAACACTGAGGGCTCCCTGGCGCAGCAGTTCTCAATAGAACGATGAGGTATCAGCTCACATTGAGAGGTCGACAGAGCCATAGCAGCAATCCCTTCAATATTTTTAACCGATCCAGGCTCCTTAGAACCTCGCAGAGCAGTAGACTCATCCCGCTTAAGTAGATCCAAGCCGGGCACCAAGCCAATCATGTCCAAGGAATTTGTAACAACATCACTAGGATCCAACCCAGGAGAGACAGTCTCTTGGGTCTCACATGGCTCGATCGGTTCATCAGAACCAAAAGACCCACTTGACATCAGTCTACTGCCCTGGAGGCAAGCAGCTGATTTATAGCGGCCTCGAGACCTCCCCTAGTCCGAGAACTAGGCAATTCCACCTCCACAACAGTGGCCTCCTCCACCTCATTTGTAGAGCAATTTAAGACAATCTTGGACGGGAGCACCGCATCGGGAGTGATTTCAACACAAACCCGGCCAGAGTGCAGACGGTCCATTTTGGCAGTGAATGAATCAAGATGGAGAGGCTTACCCACTGCGCTACTATCCATCTGAGCCCAAGAGGGGTCCAGTATTCAGCAGGAACGTTCCTCAGTTTAATCCAAACAGGAAAAGAATTCAACTGTTCTCTAACCATAGGCATACCCGGGAGCCATCGCTTGAGAAATAAGAGATTACCTTTGAAGCTCCACAGGGCTCTGGCCAGAACCGCATTTGAATTTACATCCGAGGAGAATCGAAACAGGAAGAGGCCGTTAGCCCCCTCCACAACATGACAGAGGCCAAATCGATGCCAAAGCCGACGAGCAATGTTGGCCACGGCTTGGAAATGAAGGCCCTTTCCAGAGAAGCGACCCAGAAGCGTCAAATTCCAGATCATCTTACTCTGTTGAAGCACTTCGGGGGGTGGAGAAATACGAGCAATATCACCATCCACGAACTGTGGAGGGAAAATTTTCAGGGCAGGAGAAGGAGTAAAATCACAGTTTTGGACGGTTACGGACCCAGATTTTTTTTGGTAAGTATGTCAATTGTATTAAAAAAAAAAAGAAAAAATATACAACCTATGATTTAATTCCAAGTGTTTTTCCGACTTAGAATTTAGTCATAGACTCGATGACATTTGCCGATCAACCAACAACGTGACATAAGAGTCCTACTGAAGGACAAAAAACCAACAAAACGGAAGCCATGCCAAATTTACATGTGGCAAAGATTACTGTAAACGAAATAAGATAGACACTCGGATAGTTTCCCCCAAACCACAACCGGGCAAACCTTTTTTTTTTTGTAAGTAAGTGTGTATTTTGGATTAACGGGAGAAAAAATTTACAAGAAACTATGTTATAACTCCAAGTTTTTTGACTTGGAGTTAGAACATAAAACGCTAGGGCATACCCCGAGCGACTAGTACATCAGAGAATACATCAGAAAACCTCTAAGAGGATTGCTCTAACAGAAAATAGAAAATGAACAAAGCCATTTTACAAAAATAGGTTCAACAACAATGCTGCCCCAAACCAAAATGCACCCCAAGTACAGGAAGTAGAAGACAACTGCATCTCTCCCACCGTCGGCTGCTTTACACCAGCATCAGAAAATTCACCGATCTTCAAAAAACCCAGCATTGGGAGCGACAATCAGCAATGGATCAACAGCCAGTAATCCACTAAATCAGATGCAGAGAGGCATCACTGTCCAGCATACAAATACAGTGGCCACAACCCAACAGCATCCAATGCAGCATCCTCATTTCACCCATCATCAAAGCTGGGCTAGCAAATCACCAGCCACAGCCTCACAAAATTGGCCGCAGGATGATGCCTCCTCCTGTGACAGCATTGTGACAGCCTCACAAAAGGCAACGCAGTGACAGCAGCAGAGAAGGCTTTACAGCACCGCCTACAGCAAAATCAGAACCAATTTGCTACTAACAGGTCCCAATTCCAGCGCCAAATATATACAAAGCCCAGCTCGTCCATCAGCTGCTCTCATCTAAAAACAGCATATGTATTCCTTCAGCACAAGGAAACCTAGCTTTCTACCTAACAGGAGAACCAATGCAACAGCATACATTTGCCATTCTCAGCCAAACAGCAGCACTAGTTTTTAAGTCCATCACTCAGAAGATGGAACAAAAAAATCAGCAGCAGAGGAGGGTACAGCAACCAAGTATTGCAACACTTGGACCAGCAAGCTTAAATCAGCAGCAGGGCATTATGGACAGCAGGGAGTCGCCTCAGCAAAGATCACAACGCCCTTCAACAACAGCAGGTAGGATTCCATGTACAACCATCAAAAGCTACCAACACTAGACATCAGCTCACATCAAGAGCAAAGTGAAAGTCTCTGCCGAAGAAGTGGGCATATGTAATAAAATTCCATCTACAACCACTACAGTGTATCAAACACAAGAGGGTTGACAGTAGCATAGAAAGGCTTTACAGCACCTCCTACATCAGTAGCTGCTCTTCACAGCACATTCAGAATCAAGAAGGAAACACCACCACATCAGAGGTGCATCAGAATTGCTACTAGCCAGTAACCAGGCAAGAGGACATCTGGTCAGCCTTCCCGTGGTTACTGCAAATCAGCGACAGCAGCAAGTCACATTGAGAACCAAATAGAGAGCAAATAAGTTGCTTAGAAAAAGCACTGAGGCAACGCTTGCAGCAATTCACTGCAACAGGACAAATCCAAGAATCACACTGTAACCCCTGAGAAAGACCAGCAGCTCCACTGACCAGCCCTTTCTACACACAACTGGCCAAGTGCCAACAGCAACACCTTAATAGAGCAGCGCCATAAGGGCCATCTCCCATCAACATATGGACATCAGCCAGGCAGAAAGGATGGCTACAGATCGAAGAGATGCTACAATATTCGAGGCAGCAAATTTCCATAAGTCCAGCACACACATCCAGTTCAAAATCAAATCCAACCACTACAGCAGCAGAACTGATTTCGACGGAAGGTGAAAAGCAGAACCAACATTCATTGCATACTCAGGGCAACGACAGCATCACATTTCCAAGGAGTAATAACAAAACTAGAGAAACAAGTGATCAAAGAGTTACAACTCAATTCGAAACAACCTAGGCCATTGGCAACAATTTCAAAGCTCCAGCTGCACCAGGCGCAGTAAACACCCCCAGCTTCGACAGAAACCCCCAGCAAGCAGTGACCAGAAGGCAATCAAACCAGCATAGGATCTATATTAGCATGGGCAAGAAAAAATCACACCAGGGTCGAAAACCTGATGACAGATAATCTTCAGACAAACCTCCAACGGCACAAGGAAGCAGCCAAACAGGAGATATACATCATCAAACAAGCAGGGGTTAAAAAGCTTAATAACCCCAGAATCCACATGGAAGTTCAAACCAAAATCACTACAAAAACCTTTTTTTTTTTTTTGGTAAGTGCACTACAAAAACCAGAACCAAAGTATTCAAACTAACACAAAAAAGCCAGCCAACAAATGCTGAATTTATTGTATGCAGACAAAATCCGCTGAAATCACAGGCATGACCCCTAAGATCGGGGTGATGCCTTGGATTTTTTGGATTTGTTCTTTTTTCGAGAACGGGAAGGCTTCCAAGAATCACACTCCATAGCCAACGCCTCATGGACTTTTAAATATTTTTCTTTAGAATAGTCCACCGCCTGGCCTGTACAAATTTCAGAGGCAGGGGCAGTTCCACCATTCTTAGAATACCCCAAGCCATGCTTTTTTATAATTCGAGTGATAGAATCGGGTGTTGGATCACTGTCGGAGCCAGAATCAATAGCCAATTCATTAATCTGCCCACCAGGAAAACCATCCAAGCATTCAGCAGAATCTGAGTAGGGTAATAGCAGCCCAATTTCAGCAGAGGAGTGCTGATGACATGGGCCATAGACATAGTCTGGAGGTGAGACAGTAGGGAGCAGTCAGGATGGTCCAGAGGAGCCTGGGACACCAGAGCAAGATTTGGGGGATCTGGGTTCAGGGGAACCGGCAGACCAGGAATGGTTTGAGAGCCCAAAACGGCCCCATTTGGGGAACTACTAACGCACCATCCATTAATTCCATCAACAGTAGCAGATGAAAGAGGGGGGGGGGAATCGAGTTATTCAATACATCAACATCCACTGAATTTGGCACACAACCATCGTTCGAGAGCCCTGGGTCCAAAGGGACTTTTACCACATGGGCAGAGCTGGAAGATTTGGAACGGGAGATACCAGAAGGAGGTTTAGCAGCCTTGGGAAGGCAATGAGCTTCCTCATGACCCAGCAAAAGGCAGCGACAACACCTAATAGGTCTCCAGCTATACTCCACCTTCACCAAAATGGGATTCGAATCGTGGCTAGCCTTAATGGTTATACTTTTGGGAAAGGGGCCATCGATACCCACTTCAACACAAATTCTAGCGAAGGAGACGTTCTCCATACGGGCCGTCCGGGGGTCGAGCTGGAGAGGAATACCAACAGCGCTAGCCACCCAGCTGAGGCCAGCATGGGTCCAATACTCAATCGGCAGATTGAAAAGTTTGATCCAAATTGGAAAGCGTTTATGAACATCCTTGTTCAGAATCATACCTGGCGACCACCGTTTTAGGAAGATTGGCTTCCCAGCCATGAGCCAAGGACCAGCTTTGAGACATTTCTCCAACATCTCCAACGAAGAGAAGCGAAAGAAGAAAAATCCAGCTTCATTTCCAGCGGTGTGCGTGAGACCGTAACGGGCCCAAAGCTTGTTGGCTATGGCTTTGACCGCCAAAAGGTGAGGAGGGGAGTCACAGAAATAGCCGAACAAAGTGAAGCCCCAAAATGATTGGCCTTGGTTGATGACCTCTAGCGGAGGAGACAAGATGGACGAATCAGCACCATCGGCCACTGGGGGGAAGAATTTCAGCTCACTACAAGCCTCAAGACAATCCTTACACACAATGTCAGCCCACCGAGAGGAGCTACAAGCAAGGCCATCGGAGGCGACGGCAGCATCTTTAGGATTCGCTTCGCCCAGATTCTGGCCGTACGGGATGGGAGAAGAGGGTCCCGAAAGCGTCAGAGCCTTTGGAGAGGAGAGCACGGGGGAGAGATATACCAACAGCAGCAGCACCTACTTCATAGCAATCCCTCACAGAGGACTAATATCCAGAAGCAAATATGGCAGGGAATCTGTAGACAAAAAGCTGAATGCATGTAATACACCATTAGCACCCAAAAACCTTTTTTTTTTTGGTAAGTAAGAATTTTGGATTAATGGGAGAAAAAATTACATAGACAATGCAATAAAACCAAGTATCTTGACTTGGAGTTAATGCATAATGCGCTAGGGCATACCCCGAGCAGTTAATACATTAAAATACAATAAACAAAAGAAAAGACACACAACACAAGTTCTAACAACCTGTGGGCATCATGTCCAAAATTCAGTTAAACAGAGGAGCAGTTGGCGCTCAGCACATCCAGTGGGCATCCGCACAGCCATCCCATTCGGCGACAATTCCAAATCGGCAAGCACGAGTCCAACTCGGCATATGAGCAACAAAGCCAAACCGGCATTGAGACTGGCAATTTAAGATCGGCCACAAGTTTGCATTTGAAGCCATATTGAAAACGGCAATTGAATCCGGCCACATAAAATCCAAACCGGCCAATAGTCGACATTGGCAAATGGAATCAGCAGTTGAACTCGGCTTCAGGAAAGTCACTAGTGGGTCCAGCAGCAAAGGTGACACCCAGCAAGTACATGGCTGAATTCAAACCCGCCATCTCCAGCTCCAGCAATCGCATCAGACGTAACCTTGCACTCCTGCATTACTGCAGCCAGCAACAGCACTATGCAAAGTCAGACCGGCAATGAAGCACACGAACACCGATCTAGCCATCTCAGCAGTTGGAGCTGAAATCCAAAGTGGGAGCAATAGAGTGTAGAAACTGGAATGCTCCAATTCCACTCCAGCAATTCGGATTCCAAACCGGCATATAAGCCTGTGCATACCGGAAACATTTGCCAATCCGAACAAAATGCACAATCCGGCAAAAGCCTGCACACAGCAATTGGAAATTTCTGGCCACCAGAGAAACATATATGCCACGTCAGCAGGCCAGGCCACAGCCACCCTGGCAACGATAGCAAACATCCAAACCCGAAAAATCAGAGCAGAAGATCCAATTGAAATCGGCCACAAGATGGAAAGACATTTGAATTGAAACCGGCAATTGTACTCGGCCACAAAAAAGCCAACCCGGCCAAGTTCGACAACGGTGGCCGCTTCAGCAGGAGACCATCCCAATCGCGCCATCAAACCGGCCATGAAGGAGACCAAGACCGATCGAGCCACATCAGCAAATGGAGCTGAAATCCAAACCGGGACAATAGAGTGCAGAACCTGGAATATTCATTCCACGTCAGCAGTGATTCCATTCCGGCAAATAAACTAGTGCAAACCGGCATTGCACAAATGAGAGAACGAGTTCCTAACCGGCATTTGAGCCTATGCATGCCAGATAATGTTATCCAGCAAAATCTCCAACAAGACCCAGTTGCTTTCCATCTGCAAGCCTGAACAGAATCAAAACTACAATCAAGATGCTGCCAGTAGACTCTAATCTTCAATCCGAGGGCAACAATTCCTGCCGGTAACATCCAACCCAGCAGCTGCATGTTTTCATGTATGTGAAATCTGATTTTTCTTGGAAGCAGCTTTACGCCGACTCCTAGATTTGGACTGAAGCCACGGTTCTTCAATCGGGATTCTAAATGCCTTACCATGAAGACCAGCCAAAAATTCAAATTGAGTACAATTTTGGATAACCGGAAAACTCATTGCCGTTTTCAGCAAGGAAGCCAGGAATCCAAAAACAATCTTTTCCTCCACAGGAGAGAATGAGGCACAATGGGCCTCAGAGGAGTCAGCCGTCACAACCAATTGGAAAGCAATCAAGTAAGCATCAGGGGGAAACCCTTTATTTGCCGCTGCCAGCGGAAAGGCTGAGAGAAACATACGTTTGCTCTCAACCTTTACATCCTGCCAGCATCTGTTCAGGAAATCCATCACAAGGATCCTATTCTCAAGAGGTGTGGCCTTCATTAGTTGACGAGAGCCATCCGATTCTAAGAGCTGCTGGAGAGCCAAAAGCAACAGATCCTTCTCAATTGACAAAGGAATCTCATCCAAGCAGCTGGCATCTGAAACCAGAATAGGGGTCTGATCGACAGCCAGATCCATGTCCAGTAGACTCCCATCCAGAGCATACTTCTTGTCAACAATGCTAGGCACTGCTTGTACTTCTGGAGAGCCAACCAGGGAGTATCTCTGAATGATCCGAGAGATAGATTCGGGAGTAAAATCAGGATCTACCACCGCAATTGGACCCGATGCTTGATGACCCGGAGTAGCATCATCAACCCCGGGAATTAGGCAATTCTCGAGAGACGAAGCTCCTGCTGGAGACCCTTCAACCTGGTTAATGGTATCCAAGTTACAAGGTTCCAGAACGGAAGCCAAATCAGTAGTCGAAGAGGGCTGATGCGCCCCCCTAGAAGAGTCATCCACAATTGTAGGAGGAACCCCAATCAGAGACCCATCAAATTGATCCCAAGAACAAGAGGAAGAGTCCAGGACATGTTGAACCTCATTAGAAAACTCAATAGGGCCAGTAGAACCCCTAGCATCATAAGAAGGGGCTTCTTTGAGGCCCAAATCATCGACTTCCAGTCCCACCCCCAAACCATCAACAAGCCCAGAGGCAGGGGCCGGAAATATAACACCTGTAGGAGACGTCGAGTGAGCAGACTGGCCACCACCCCCTTCATTCCCTGGAACCAGGTCCGTAGGCAAGCAAGTCGCAGCACACATCCTTTCAACCCCAGAATCTCGGGCCATAGACACATGCTTCTGATTGTTCAGGATACCAGAAGAACTACGGGCAGGCTTCGAGTGGTAAATAATCTCCACCTCCACAGACAATGCAAGCTCAGCAGCACCAGTCAAGAGCCAAATTTTTGGAGGAAGATGAACGCCCCTATCCACCTCAACACACATTCTTGCAACCTTCACACGGTTCATTTTAGCAGTGTAAGGATCACAAGTAATTGGACGACCAATTCTGCTAGCTATCCAGCTAAGCCCCATAGGAGTCCAATATTCAAGTGGAATATTTATCAATGAAATCCAAATCAGGAAAGACTTCATGGACCCTGGATCCAGTTTCAAACCCGGAACCCATCGCTTGAGGAATATAGGATTCCTCTAAAAAGCCCAGGGGCCCTTTGCTAGACAAGACTCCAACTGAGATTCAGAATCGAATTGAAAGAAGAACAGGCCCTCATCATTTGCAGCAACATGGCGAAGACCAAATCTTGCCCAAATTTTTCGGGCGATGGCATTGACCGCCGAGAAATGGAGAGACTTGTCATTGAACCGGCCTACCAAAGTGGAGCCCCACACCTCATCGCATTGCTGCAAAACCTCAGCAGGGGGATGCAGGGGAGAGTCAAAATCCACCTGAGCTGGGGGAGGAAAGAATTTAAGGGGGGAAAAAGAAAATTTGTCTGAACCTTTTGCAACTTGCGCCCAGGAGATATCAGGAGGAAGTTTAGACTTACCAGACGAACCAGCGGTCGTAGAATTGTTGGGAGGACTGAATGGGAGTCCTCGCCAGGAAGAGAGTCTGAATGGGAGGACTCGCCAACAGGGGCGTTCCTGACACGAGCAGGGTTAAGAATCACCCAACCAAAGCTTCTTGGGTCCCCAAGCAGGAGGTCCCTCCTCTGGAAAATTCTACCTCCTCCGTTCCTCCTAGGCTGCCTCCCCGCATAAAAACTCCTGCAGCGACTACAACCGCGCTTCCAGATATCATCCCTAAGGCCATAACGACCTCCAATTCGTTCAAGGCCTTACAAGTGGATGATACTGATGAATTGTCAGATTTCCCCGCTCTGAGCTCATCTGCAATGTCCTCTAATTGTGAACAAGATCCTCCTCCCTGTCATGTTGGGCCTGCCCCTGATACGGTGCATGTCATGGCCCCGGCCAATCCGACCACGCTTATTGCCCCTGACGGTGTCGGCTCGTCCAGTCGATTTTCCCACTCATATTCCCCCCGGCCCTAGTAGCCCAATTCGTTGTTTGGAGCCCCCCGGTCCTCTCCCTGCGAAGCTTGAAAGAGCTTCCTCTGATCCCGGATTGTTTGGTGCTCTCAATTCCTGCACTTCTATCACCCCAGTCCCTCCGCCTGTTATCCCCCTTCGCTCTTCATTGCCGGGCCATTCTGATTGTCTGACAAAAGGTGGTCCTTCATCCAGAAATGGGGACCGGGTCTCTTCTTGTAGAAATACAAAAATCTCGGGGGGTAAGTAATCCTTCCCCCCCCCACTCAACCTTAACCCATGAATAACATTGCCTGTTGGAATGTGAGGGGACTTAATGGGATTGTCAAAGCCCACGAAGTCTGCGACCTCATCTCCTCCCATAGGTGCTGTATAATTGGCTTGGTGGAAACCAAGGTTGCGGAGAAAAACTCTCTGGCAATCTCCACTAGAATCAGACCTAACTGGTCCTGGGTTATGAATTACTCTTCGTGTTCGGGTGGGCGGATTTGGGTTGGCTGGGTCCCCAATCTGGTTTCGTGCACTATTATTTCCTCGGAGGAACAGGTCATTCATCTTAAGGTCCTGCTCCTCGAGGATAATATTCCCTGTATTTTGTCCTTTATATATGGTGCAAATTCAACTTCCTCCCGTAGGCCCCTGTGGGATAGCCTTCGTGCGGTGTCAAACCATCCAGGTGATCTCCCCTAGGCAGCCCTCGGGGATTTCAATGCTATCCGATCCCCTTCCGAGGCCTTGGGTGGGATCTGGCATAACAATAGCTCGATTGACCTTGATAGTTGCCTTAGAGACTGCGATCTTAACGATGTGTGCCTTGAAGGCATGCACTATAGCTGGAATGATGGGCGTGACTCCTCCCTTCGCATCTACAGAAAGCTTGATCGTGTTGTCGCCAATGGGTGTTGGTTCGACAAATTTCGCAGGGCTAAAGCCCTCTTTCCCCCGTCCAGGCTCTCTGACCATTCGCCCTGTATTCTCATTCCCGCTGGCGATCCTCCCCGTAAACACGGGTTTTTCTGGTTCAATAACTTTCTTACCAAATCGCCGAAAATTTGCGTGACGGTTTTAGAGAGAGACACTCTCTTCTCTCTCTTCTTTTTCAAATCGCCCGCCTGCGATTTTGAATTCTCGCCTCCGTCGTTCATGGCCGACCACCTTGAGCCATCCTCCGGCCTCTATCCGGTCGCCCTTCCCCCTCTCCCCTCATCATCTCCAAAGGCTTCGGTGCCCTCGGCACCATCTCCTTCCCTCCCTGTAGGAAAGATGTCGGGCGTCTTGAAACCTAAGTGCTCTGATTTCGAACCTAACGGCAAGGTCAGTTGCTCTTCTAGCTGGGCTAATGTTGTTTGCAAAGACAGTCGTCCGGAGCGTATGGAGCTGACTTTCTTCCCGTCGGTGGCCGATGGGGGTTCTCCGTCCATTATCTCCCCTCCGGCTGAAGTCATCGAACAGGGCCAGAGTTTCTGGCGCTTCTCCTTATTTGGCTATTTCTGTGACTCCCCCCTCACTTCTTGGCAGTAAAAGCCATTGCAAACAAGCTTTGGGGCAGATTTGGTCTCACTCACACGGCCGGAAATGAAGACGGGTATTTCTTCTTCCGTTTCTCTTCGCAGGAGATGCTGAATAAATGCCTCCAGGCTGGCCCCTGGACAATGGCTGGGAAAGCTATTTTCCTCAAATGCTGGAAGCCGGGGATGTCTCTTCTCAAGGATGAACAAAAACGATTTCTAGTTTGGATTAAGCTACACAATCTGCCGATTGAGTATTGGACCCAGGCCGGACTCAGCTGGGCTGCTAGTGCTGTGGGCGTTCCTATCCAGCTCGACTCCCGGACGGCCCGTATGGAGAATATCTCCTTCGCTAGAGTCTGTGTGGAGATGGTGGTTGACGGGCCTTTTCCCAAAAGCTTCACCATCAAAGCCAGCCACGATTCAGCCCCAGTTGTGGTTAATGTGGAGTATAGCTGGCGGCCAATTCGGTGCAGTCGATGCAACCTGTTGGGGCATGAAGGTGTACAATGTCGTCCCTTGAATGCTAAGGCTCCTGCTGGTAAGTCCCGTTCCAAACCTTCCAGCTCTGCTCATTTGAAAAAGACTCATTTGGCCTCAATGCCCTTACCAAAAAAAAAAAAAGCCCTGCCCTGGGAACGTGGGTGTCCCCCCACCCCATTTTGATCCCCAGAAAGTTACTGTGGGTCAAAGTGGTTGTATTTCCCCCTCCAATTCCACCAATTCTGTTCCGGTGGAAAATTCCTTGCCATGCCCTGGACACGGGATTGATGGTTATGTATGCACTGCTGCGGTTGATAAAGCCGTGAATCAATTGGATTCCCCCACGAATCCAACTGCTGACACATTTGAGCCCCAGAATTGTGAATGTAGCGTGAGTGGTTCCCCTCTTGGGGCTGTGCTGGATTCTGTCTCCCCTTGACTGCTGGCTATTTAGATTCCTGTTTCGGATTCCCAAGAATCTGATGACATTGGAATCCAATTGAGGCATTCGGATGACTCTGGTTGCCTAGATGGGCCTCCCCTTTTGGGTTCTGTTGACAGAAGCCAGATTGGGAGTGCTATTTCCCAATCTTCAGCTGAGAGTGCGCATCAATTATGCCTATCGGATGAATCCAGTTGTGTGGATGGCCTCCTGGTTATGCAGATGGATGATTTGGATCCTAATTCCCCGGTTGCCGAATCTCAACATCATAATATAGACTTAGATAAATTTTTGCTTACTCCAAGCTCTATCAAGGGGATTACTAAGCAATACTCCTCAATTTCTTCTTCGGTTGATGAATTGAGGGACATGGAGGCTAATTGGAAGACCCCTATGTCTAGGAAAAAGAAGAAGGTTGCCTCCAAAAAGTCCAGAGGTGCCTCTGCCTCTTAGGACTTTGCTGCTGGAGTTTTTTGTCTGGGTCTTGATCCTGGGATCTAGGATTTGACTTAGAGGTTTTTTGGTACTCACCGGGCTAAATATATCCTGTCTCCTGGGTGAATATTTTGGTAAGTTGCCTATGTTGCTGGGGTTCTAATTTTCTTACTGAAATTGGAGGTTTGCAGCTGGTGAATAATCTTGACGGTTTAAGCCTGTGGGTGGCTATCCATTGCTGCTGTTGGGTTCTTGGTGTGGCTTCTGCTGCATTGAATTGGCTGCAGGTCTGGATTGGGAGTGGTTCTCCCTATCCATGGATTTCTCCCTGAGTTAATAGTTGCTGATTTGCATCAGCAGGGTCAAAGGGTCCTGATGGATGTGGTACAGCCAGACAGGTCATGCTGAATTGATGCCATCCTGGAAGTCTTTCGTGACTAAGATGCAAATTGACTTGGTTGATCTTGAAGCCTTGGAGATATTTGCCGTGTGTAGGCTCTTGCTGGATTGTGCATTTTGTCCAGATCGGCAATTGATTTTGATTTGCACAGGTTAATTTGCTGGTTTGGAATCCCACTTCTGTGTGGAATTTGGAGCATTTCGGTTTCTTCAATCTTTTGTTCCCGGTTTGGAATTCATTGCCGGTTTGAATTTGCTTTATGCTGGTGCTGGATGCGGTAGTGCAGGAATGCATGGTTACTTTGGAGCTGGAGCTGGCGGGTTTGAAGTTAGCCATGTTTGCTGGATTGGTTGATCATTTTATTGATCTTGCTGCTGTCTTGTCTTGCCGGCTGGATTTCATTGAGGGTTTGGAATTCTATCTTGATGATGGGCATGCCTTACTGTGTCTGCCGATGTCCCGTAGAGCTCGGATGTGCAAACCGAGCTGCACAGGCTCTTTTGTCGTAATGGAACTGTGCTGGCGAGGAAAGTGTGCAATCCGGTTTTTGCCCTCTTTGCTCCCGATTCTGCACTATATTTTCACGGTTTTGCCGGAATGGAATCAATGTCGGTTTCAATTCGTTTGCAAGCCGGTTTGCACTGGGTCAACTGCCGGAATGGATTTTGATTATTGCGCAATCCGATTTCTGCTCCAATTGTTCCCGGTTTAAATTTTTGATGCATCTGCTGGCTTCGACGCTGGCTTGGTCTCAGCCAGTTTGCCGACGTGGACCAGGTTGTTACTGTAATGCCCCTTTGCTGCCGGGTGATGCAGTTGGGCTTGAGTGATGGTTGCTGGTTTCATCTTGCTTCATTGCTGAAGATGTGGAGCTGGATTTAAGTGTATTTCCTTAAATTGGCTTGTTTTGTTGTTTAGGAAGTGCTTTATTGATGTTAGAGCAGTTTATTTGTACTGCACGAATACCAGCATTTTTGTCTTTCTGTTGGTCTTTTCGTTGTATCTGAGTGCTCGGGGCATACCCTAGCAGATATGGCTTATCCCCTAGTCGAAAAAACACTAGGTGATAAATCATTACTTGTAAATTTTTTTTCCCTATAATCCAAATCACTTACTTACCAAAAAAAAAAAAACTTTCTTACCAAATCTCTAAAATTTTTACCTTTGGTTACTGATGCATGGATGGACGACACCAATGGCTCGCCAATGTTCAGGCTTGTGTCCAGACTTAAGAATGTGAAAAAATCGCGAAAAATGCTTAATGTCCATGAGGGTGATGTTCACGAGGAGGTTACCCGAGCTAGGGACAGGCTTGATGCTATCCAAAATCATACTCCCTCTAATCTTGGGAGTCTTCTTGAGAAGCGTAGCTGTAAGGATGCTTACCATGCTGCCCTGGCCAAGGAAGCCGACCTTATGAAGCAAAAAGCCAAGATAAGGTGGCTCAAAGAGGGGGATCAGTGCAATAAATTCTTTTTTAAGACTGTGAATGGTAACAACAATAAGAATCGGATTATTTCCCTCCTTGGTCATGATGGGAGTCCTACCATTGGTGTCCTAAATGTTCAGAATCTGATTGTGGACCACTTTAGTAGGGCTCTTGGGACTGGTCGCACGTACGGATCGGCTGATGCGGATCGACTGCGTCCTTACATCCTTCATACTGTGCCTGAATCACTTATGGACCCCCTTGTGGGCCTGGTAAGCGATGATGAGATCCGCAAGGGGATTTTTTCTATTGGTGACTATCGGGCCCCGGGGCCTGATGGATTCAGTTCCCATTTCTTCAAGGAGTCGTGGGATATCATTGGCTCATCTGTTTGTGAAGCCATTCGTGATTTTTTCAATCATGGAAAGCTTCTCAAACAAATGAATTCGACGATTATCAGCCTTATCCCCAAAATCCAGTCTCCTCGGCTGGTATTTGATTATCGTCCCATTTCATGCTGTAATGTCATATACAAAGTCATCTCAAAGATTATTGCAAATCGCTTAAAGATGACTTTACCTTATCTGGTCGACAAGTGCCAAACGGCTTTTGTGGCGGGGCGCCAAATCAATGACAATATTCTCCTCGCCCAAGAGCTTCTCCACAAGTATCATCTTAGTCATGACCCTCCACGTTGTATTATGAAAGTTGACCTCATGAAAGCCTACGACTCTGTTAACTGGGACTTCATTATCAATGTCCTAACCATCATGAGTCTCGTGACCAAAGGAAGGACGATGAACTATTTGCTAGGCAGGCTATCAATGGGTGGCAACGAATGGCTAGGCGGAGTAATTATGCACCCAAGAAATCCCGGTCTCGTCAACCATGATCCCCTGCAGCTGGTGGTTCGGTTGTGGTATTGGTTTTTTCCAGTGCCTAGTTTAAGGCTGCATATTCTCTGCTGCCTGGCTCATTAGAATGTAGAGTATTCTGCTGAAGTTGAGGTGTTCTCTCTGGTGACAGTGATACTAAGTTGGTCCCTGCAGATGCATGTTTGTTAATGCTACTGAGGTTGGTGGTTATGCTGCTTGTGAGGTTGTAGAATTCCTATGGGTTTCCTCCTTCTTGCTGATGCCTGAAGTGAGGAAACTTCTGGCATATGGGCAGTTCGGCAATTGGCGTGTGGTTAGGGTGGGTTTCCTCGGTTCTGTGAGGTTACAGAATATCTGTGGAGTTGAAAACTCATCCATGAAGCAACAGGATTATGGCTATGCTGTTTGCTGGTCTATTTGATCCTGCTGATCTGATGGGTACTCCTGGAAGTTGAGGCTACTGCTGATGCTTTGCTGGCGCTGTAATGGTGCGTGCTGCTTGAGGTGCGGATCTTGCTTATGGATTCTGCTGCCTTGATGATCTTCATGTGAGCTATTGCCTTGCTGCTTCTGGTGCATGGGCAGTATGCTGATTTTGGAATGCCATCTTGGTGCTGTTGCTACATGCAGCATCCTGATGTTGGCTGAATCTGAGGTGCTGTTTTCTGATGCTTCGGGCGCCTGCTGGAGGCATGGTGTGAGCCTTGCTGAAGTGGTGCGGTTTTGGCTTGAAGCTGATTTTGATGCAGCTTGTGCTTTTGTTTTTTGGGCAGATCCAGTATTCCTATGCTGAAGATTGGGCACCACTTTTGTTGCTGATGCCATTTGCTGGAGATGGGTGCAGTTGGCTTTGCAGTAGGCAAGTGTTTCCGGTTTGCACAGGCTAAAATGCCGGTTTGGAATCCGAACTGCTGCATGGAAGTGGAGCACTCCGGTTTCTTCACTCTATT
Organism: Nepenthes mirabilis; assembly: GCA_025585075.1. Lineage (NCBI taxonomy): Eukaryota > Viridiplantae > Streptophyta > Magnoliopsida > Caryophyllales > Nepenthaceae > Nepenthes > Nepenthes mirabilis. The sequence goes on from JAODPA010156110.1 coordinate 26,436, forward strand.
TTCCCGGTTTGGAGTTCAGCTCCAACAGATGGGATGCCTAGATCGGTGCTTGGATGCTTCACTGCCGGTTTGTCTTTGCAATGTGCAGCCGGTTTGCGGACGTGGAGTTGATGCATCTGCTGCCGGTTTGAAGTTTTCCTAGTTTCTGGAATGCCGGTTCCAGGTTATGCACTCAGGGCGTTGGAAGTTGCTTCCCCTCTGGGTTGTGATGTTCTGTTTTTCATTTTCTGTTGATTATGTAGAACGTTGGCCGCTTAGAGGTTGTTGTGTACCTTTGAATGTATTAGTTGCTCGGGGTATGCCCCAGCAGATAATGTTTCATCCCCAAGTCAAAATACTTGGCGATAAAATATTAAATTTGTAATTTTTTCTCCCATTAATCCAAAATACTTGCTTACCAAAAAAAAAAAAGTCCTAACCATCATGAAATTCCCGCCCAAAATGATAAACTGGATTAGGGAATGTATAACCACCCCCTCGTACTCTGTTAATATTAATGGTGAAGCGGTTGGTTTTTTCAAAGGGGGGAAGGGTCTTCGCCAAGGAGATCCCATTTCTCCTTACCTCTTTGTTCTGGCAATGGAGGTGTTAAACGGGATTATTGAATCCAAAGCACGTAGGAACAAAAATTTCACATTTCATTGGAATTGTAGTCAGACTCATACTGTCATGCTTGCATTTGCAGATGACCTTCTCCTCTTCTCTCATGCTGATGTCTGCTCTATCCGGATTCTCAAGGATTACCTTGAGGAATTCTATTGGCTCTCTCGCCTGTCGGCTAACACAAATAAGAGTGAGGTCTTCCTTTGCTCTAAAGACCCATCCCTTACTCAGAATATTGCCGATGTCCTGGGGTTTAAAGTTGGATCTCTCCCCATTCGATACCTCGGCGTTCCTCTTATTTCTACCAGGCTGTCAATTCGGGACTGTAAGGCTCTCACTGAGAAAATTACTTGCCAAATCAAATCATGGAAAAACAGGTGGCTTTCTTTTGGGGGCCGCCTCTAGTTGGTGGCCTCGATCCTCTCCTCTATCCATATCTATTGGGCTTCAATCTTTATTCTTCCCAAATCTATTATTAACCAGATTGACTACATTTTGAGGAGTTTCCTTTGGAATGGCTCTATGGACGGGAAGGCAAATGCAAAAGTGGCCTGGTCCGATATTTGCTACCCTAAGAGTGAAGGTGGGTTGGGACTTAAAAATTTGCAGGCTCAAAATAAAGCCCTCATATGTAAGCTACTGTGGAGTATCCTGTCTAAAGACCCCGAATCGGCTTGGTCTTCTTGGATCCACAAGACTAGAATCAATGACCGGTGCATTTGGACCATCAAAGTCCCTGATTCTGCCGCTTGGAGCTGGAGGAAGATCATTAAACTCCATTCATGTGCTCACATGCTGTCAAGATCATTGGTGATGGTGTCGACTCCTTTATCTGGCATGACAACTGGCACCCTAGTGGCCCGCTCAGTAGGGTTTGCACGGATTGCATCCGTATGGTCACTGGTTTATCTTGGGACGGTAAGGTCTCCCAAATAATCAGAGATAACCAATGGGTCTAGCCTAATCCTTTTGATCATGAGGTTTCTAGTTTAGCCACAAACATGCCCCACTATTCGCCCAACGATGAGCATAAAGACTCCTTGAGATGGGCTGGTAGCTCTAATGGTGTCTTTTCGTCCAAGTCTGCCTACCTCCTTTTTCACCCTCCGAAGCCGAAACTGAGCTGGACTAAACTTGTCTGGGGTTCTTTCCATATTCCTGCCTACGCCTTCACCCTTCGGCTGGCTATAAAAGGCCGGCTTAATACCTCCGACCGTGTTCACGGTATTCCCAACCTCTCTCTCACTTGTTCCCTCTGTGATTCAGACGCTGAAAACCATGACCATCTTTTTTTCTCTTGCCCATTCTCCTCCTTTGTGTGGACCTCTATCCAACGGATTGCTAGCATACACTGGCCGTACCCCATCTGGTCCCATAATGTTAATTGGGCTGCATACATGTGGAAAGGTAAGAACCTCATCGCCCTCTCTAAGCGTCTCTCTCTCGCGGCCACTGTTTATTATATTTGGAGAGAACGTAACAATCGTATTTTCAAGAGTTCATCCCATCAGGATGCTTCCCAGATCTGCTCCCAGATTTCAAATGTTGTTCGAGACAATCTGAAGGCCTCCCTGCCTGGTGTTGGTCGCCCTAACCGCTCGCTTGTCAGGCGATGAAACTTATAAAAAAATAAAACAAAAAAAGAAGGCAGGGGGTGTTCCTTTTTGTTGTTTTTGTGGCTGCTGTCCCCTTTTGTGAGCTGTTGGGGATTCTGCACTGTGGTGGCCTTCTGATGGTGCTCTGCCGGGGTTGGCTCCCTGCTACTCCACCTTATGTTGTTGATCCTTCTGGTTGCTGCCTCCCGGTTGTTTTTGGCTTTCGTTCCCGCCTTGGGAGCTCTGGTTGTATTTTCCCTCTCCAAAAAAAAAGGAAAAAAGAAAAAAGAAAGGAAAAAAAATAGGGCTTCCCGAGAAAAAGAAAAAAACTATAGCATTTGGTTCTTGGTTTTTGGCTGCTGGACTATGGTTGTAACTGTTTTTGCAGGCTTCTCTTGCCTCTTTGATGGTGTATTGTGGTCTTCCTCTTGTCAGTTCTGGTTATGTGAGACTGATGTCTCTGATCCGGGCTCCCAGAAATTGAGATGTGGATTCTCCCGATAGGAATTGATGTGTGTTTGTTGTTCTACCTGGCCCTGTATGCAAGGCTGATGACCAGCGGTTGATGGGTTCTGCCTTTTAGACATCACCTGGTCTGTTGGATGTTGGTGGGGCTCTTATTGTTCAACAGGAGAAAGCCTGTTGGAGTAGCAGTTTTCTGCTACTCCAATGCCAGTCCTTGCTATGGATAAAACGGTCTTCTGTGATTAAATGGCGTTTGGTTCCTGCTGGTTTTTTTGGACGAGCTGGACCGTTGATGTACTTGGAATGGCTGTCCTGCTGCCTGTGGTGGTGTTGTTCTGCCTCTGCTCCCATGTGTAACCACCTTATGGCTGCTGTAGGTGGGCAGGAACTGCTGCTGGAATGGCGCTGGATCCTTCTTGAGGTGCTAGATCCTTCTCGAGGTGCTGGTTAGAACAGGTATTTGGTTATTGAATCAGCTGGTGGAGGAAGTGTATTGATGCCATTCCGGTTGAACTTGGCTGACTCTGCTGACTATGGTGCTGGTGGAACCTTCGATTGACTGCAATTTTTGCTGAAATTGCTGATGAAGCTTTGATGGATGATAGTTACCTCCTATTTGGTTGATCGCCAGTTTGCTTTGTGCTGAAGGAGTGTGGTGCTGCACTTCTGAAGTACTGATGGTTGCTTACATGGAAATCCTTCTTGCTGATGAGGAAGGAGCTGCTCATGATGCCAACGCGGCTATGATCTTACTGAGGCGGCTCCTTGCTGTCCATTTTGCCCTGCTGCTGTTGAAGATGGCAGCATGGTATTGCTGAAAAGGCCCCTGGGTGGCCTGAAGATCCCGTGGGCTATTATGATGTGGCTGGTGGACCTGCTCTTGCCTGTTCAGTAATTGATGGTGGAAGGGTGCAGATTCAAGTTTGCTGAGATGGAAGGCAGATGCTGTCGATGCGCTGCTTTCCTATTTTCTCTTTTTGCATGGAATTAAAATGCAGATTCCAGTTCAGTAGCTGGGTTTGTTTTTTTATTTGAGAATGAGGTGGTGAACCTGTTTGGCTATTTCGTTTGTGGGTTTGCCGTCCTGATGAAACACAGAAGTGGGATGCTCAGTCAGGCTCACTGTTTTGTTACTGGTGGTGCCCATGTGGCATTGCTGAGGTGCTGGAATTGTCATCACCTTCCCGTCTGCTAGCCCAGTTGTCTCTGGTATTATTTCGGCCATCACCATTGCTAATGTGGCTGATGCTGAGACGATGGAGTAAGTTGATGGTGGCTGTGCCGTTCGTGAAGGTGCTGTCTTACAGGCTGCTGTTACACATGCTGATGAATATGGTGCTGGCGTTCTAGATGTTGGTGCTAGTATTGGATGTTGATGCCTTCTGGTGTGCGGCATCCTGCTTGATGAAGCAGTATGGGCCTCTGAAATGTGTGGTGCTTCGGCTGCCTTGATGTAAAGGTTGTGCTGCTCGCGACCCTGTGACGCTCTCGGTTGCTGCTGGTGGATGCTAAGGTTGGAGTTGCCCTGCTGATGTCACGGCTTGGGATGTAACCTTCTGGATCGTGCGTGTGCTGGCAGCTTTCCTATCTCCTGTACCAGTGGTGCGCTGTGCAGAGTCTTAAGCTGGGAATCTGAATTCGTGTTTGCTGCGCTGGGTTTCAATCTGTCTTGTGCTTAAGGCTGAGGCTGTTTCTGAAGCTATTGACAGCAGCTTTTAAACCATGTTGGTGGCTGGAAATTCCATGCTGCCCCCTGGTTTTGCTGCTTTCTGTCTGATGTGGCAATTTGGCGTGGACTGTGGGAAGCCTTGATCCACCCCGGCCGTGTGTGTCTCGGAATCTGCTGCCATCTTTTTCTCGCACTACGGTTGCTTCTTGGCTGAACCTGCTCCCCTGTTGGTTATGCGGGTCCCGGTTGATGCTGGTTGTTTTCCGCTGTGCTTTGCATCTGCGCCGAGGGTATTGTGGCGCTGAAAATGGTACTCCGGACGTGCTGCGAAACACTGGAATGGGGTGCTTGGAGCTTATTTTAGCGTCTTCATTCGGTTTTTTTTGGCTTGTGCTGAATTTTGTTTGGTTGGGCTTTTTTGTACCTGTTTTTGCATTCTGTGGTGTCTGTAATTAGTTTCCTTTCAGAGTTTTTAGACATGTTCTGTTGTAACTCTTGCTCGGGGCATGCCCTAACGTTTATGTTTTATCTTCAAGTCAAATCACTTGGAGATACAATATAGTTTCTGTAATTTTTCTCTCTATTAATCCAAAATACTTACTTACCAAAAAAAAAAGGACTCGCCAACAGGGGCCGATTGAGAGTCAACGGAATCCGAAATCGAATGGAGAACAGCCGGGAAAAACAGTCGCACCGGGCCGCTACAGTGGGCAGCAGACCCACCCTGGGGAGAGCAGGGAGACAAAGACGGAGATCGGGCCGCATCCATGGCCGTCGACGGCCAGGAGGGAGACACGAAGTCCCCCGAGAAATTCGAACGAATTCAAAAAATTAGAGAGAAGAGAGAGCTTCTCTCTCTAGAATTATTAGCACCCAAAAACCAATGGTCCATCCTGGTTAACCTGCATGCTTCAACATTCCCAGATGAGCAGGGCGAAGCTGAAGCAGAAACCGGGCAAGAAGTCGACGGGAAACACACCGCAGGCGTAGAACCGGGTGGAAGAGAAAGAGCATCCAAAGACAAACGAGGATCAGGTGAAGAGGATGGGGACTCCAGATCTTTGGGTAAACAGGGAAGAGAGGGAGGTTCAGGAGGCACACCCAAGGGGCCGACCATGGCGGGCAAAGGCGCCGCCGGAGACGGGAGTAGCGGCAGGGAAGATTTTGAATTTGAAATCGAAGAGAGAAGAGAGAGTTTCTCTCTCTATGGGTGGAGTGATCTCCTTTGAAAAAGGAGCGTCCTCCTGTTCAGTATTGCTGGCAGTTTGTGGTTTTGCGTCTTAATAGTCGATTCCAATTGTGTAATCTTTTATTTATGACTTTTGTGTCATGTTTAAGGGGAATCCCTCTTTCTATGTTCCTTTTCCAAGTCGGTAAAACACTTGGTAAAAAACATAGCTGTTTGTACGATTTATTTAAATTTTAATGCAATTAATTACTTACTAAAAAAAAGAATTGGCTGATCTAGGATAGTGGTGGTTGCTGGCGAAGGATTTGGATGCACCTTCTTCCTGGGACAGTCTTCTGCATATTCATTTCAGCTGGTAGGAGCTGGGGGATGGGCATATGTTGTGAAGGACTTGAAGTTTGCTGTGTTGTATGATGAGGTGCTAAATGCTACGCTGCTGTGATGCTGTGTTGCAGATTGCAGAACCGGTGGCTATGTTACTGTATTGCAGAATGCTAACTGCATGTTCTGCGGGTTGATTGGTCTGGAACCTTCTGCAAATGTGGAGTTCTTATAGGAGCTGGCATGGCTGGTTGGAATTGATGCCGTTTCTGAGGCTAATGCCCCTTGTTTAGTGCTCCTGGCTCTGATCTGTAAATTTGGCAATTCCTTCTTGGCCCTGTCCTAGTGTCTATTGCTGGATTCGGATTGGGCTATATGCTGGCCTTGATGTTCAAAGATGTTCTGCTGCTCTAAAGGTTCATGCTGATGCTGTAGTCGGCTACAGCACCCAGTGTTATTGCAGCATTGTTGATATTCTGTACCTTGAACTGCTGAAAGTGCCGAATGGCTTTTGGTCATGGGTGTCAGGATGTGGTCCTTGAATTCTGATGGCTGAAAGCTGCTGAAGCTGTTTGGCTACAGCTCTGATAATCTGGAGACCACGGTTGTAGTTTTCAGTTGTGCAATGGCGTTTTGCACAAGGTTTTGCCGGAATGGATTCTCTGCTGACGTGGATTGAGCTTCCCAGGTTATGCACTCTATTTTCGCGGCTTTGCCGGAATGGAATCAATGTCGATTTCATTTCGACTGCAAACCGGTTTGCACAGGGTCAAATGCCGGAATGGATTGTGTTTATGGCGTAATCCAGTTTCTGCTCCATTTGGTCCGGGTTTGATTTTTTTGAGGCATCTGCTAACGTGGCTTCGACGCTGGCCTGAATGGTGCCTTTGGCTCTGGTATCTTTCGTGCAGAAAGCTGAGTGCAGGATGTTGGTAAGACAATTCCGGTTTGAAATGGCTTTTTTGCCGGATTGAATTCTGAACTGCTGAATTGGCATGGTGTTTTCCGGTTTCGTTTGCGCATGGGAGCCGGTTTGTGGCCGCTTTCAATTGCCGATGTTGACTCTTGGTTGGTTGACTTTTTTGTGGCGTTTTCAACTGCCGTTTTCCATTACGGTCCTCTGCTGCCAACCTGTGGCCGGTTTCATTTGGCGCTCTTCAAGCCGGTTTGACGTCTCATGGGAGCCGGTTTGGACCCGAGGCCGTAGTGGAAGATCTGCTGTTCCTGTTCTTGGGATGCATTTTGGTTTGGGGCAGCACTGTTGTTGTTCCTACTTTTGTAAAATGACGTTGTTCTTTTTCTAATTTCTGTTAGTGCCATCCTTTTAGAGGTTTTCTGGTGTATTCTCTGATGTACTAGTCGCTCGGGGTATGTCCTAACGTTTTATGTTTTAACTCCATGTCTAAAAACTTAGAGTTATAACATAATTTTCTTGTAAATTTTCTCCCGTTAATCCAAAATACACACTTGCTTACCAAAAAAAAAAAGTATTTCCTGGGCCACAGAATCCTGGGTTCTGGGAGATCTCGGTTTGTTGTCAAGTTGGGATAGGTGCTGCTCGCCTTGCTATGGCTTCTGGCTGCTGGGAGATCTCGGGTCGTGGTGGCTGCTAGCGAAGGCTCTGAAAATGTGGCTATGATTACAGCTTGAGTCAGCTTGCTACGCTGAGATTAGGCTTGTTGGCAACTAGCTAATGTTGTGAAGGGCATGGAGTAGGGCTGTAATGTGCTGAGATGCTGACTGTTGTGGTGCTGTGTTGCAGATTACAGAACATGTGGCTATTTGCTGTATTGTAGATTGCAAAATATGGTGCTATGGCCCATCTGTACATGATTTGGTCCCATGTTCCATTGTATAATTTTGGTCTTTAATTAAGTAGTGTCCGGGCCTCTAGTCGGTTCTTTTTGTTTCCTCTGTAACGAGGTGTTAGGGGTATGCCCTAATGACTTTGATTTCATTCCAAGTTAGAAAAACACTTGGTGTAAAATCAATGTCTGTATTATATTCTTTTTCCCTATAATCCAAAATCACTTACTCACCAAAAAAAAAAGAACCTAACCTGACTGCATATCAGTCCTGGGCCCATAGTAACAGAAATATTTTCTTCTTATCGTTTACTGAAAGCCATTTTCAGTGTCAGAAACATCATATTTTACCCTTCAAAAATTATGCACAGAATATCACAGTTCGAGTCTTAAGAAGGCCGGTTCAAAATCTCTTCTGTCCAAGTAAGAAGGACTTTAAAATTCGTGTCATAAGGCCGGTTTCAGAACATATCCGTCATTTTACAATCAAGCCGATTTCAAAATATATCCGTCATTTTTACAAATTAAGGCCGATTTAAAAATCATATTATAAAGCCGATTTTAAAATCAAATGCCAGTTTCAAAATCAAAGCCAGTTTTAAAATCAAGGGCGGTTTGGATTATCACCTTACAAGGCCGATTTGGATTCATCTTCACAATGGCCAGTTTGGATTTCATCACTCAAGGCCGGTTTTGATTCATCTTTTAAGGGCCGGTCTTGTTTGCATCATAAGGGAAGGCTGGTTGTGATTTCATCTCACATAAGGCCGGACTTGATTCAATGCTTAAGGGAGGGCCGGTCTTGATTTAAAAAGGGTGGCCAGTCTTGATTCTCTTCTCACACAAAAGCCGGTTGTGATTCTTAAGGTGGCTGGACTTGTTTCATCACTCAAGGGAGGGCCGGTTTGGATTTTATCCAAGGGTGGAGGCCGGACCTCTTTTTACATTAAGGGAAGGCCGATCTTGTTTTAGACTTAAGGAGACCGGTTGTGATTTCATGAAGTGGAGGCCAGTTTCATTTTCATCAAGAGGGGAGGTCGATCTTGTTTCATGCAAAGGGGACCGATTTCGTTGTTATCATGCAAAAGGGGTTGATTCCGATTTTAAACATGCTAAGGCCGATTTGGATTTTAACATGCAAAGGCCGATTTCGATTTTATCATGCAAAGGCTGATTTTGATTTTAGCATGCAAGGAGCCGATTTCCATTTTAACATGCAAAGGGGCCGATTTCGATTTTAACATGCAAAGGTCGATTTTGATTTTATCATGCAAGGGCCGATTTCGATTTCAATACAAAAGGGTCGGTTTTGATTTTCATGCAAAAGGTCCGATTTGATTTCAACATACTAAGGGCCGATTTTGATCTATCATACGAAGGAGCCGATTTCGATTTCAATGAAGTGGAGGCCAATTTCATTTTTATCAAGACGGGTGGCTGATCTTGTTTTCATGCAAAGGGAACCGGTTGTGATTTCATGAAGTGGAGGCCGGTTTCATTTTGTGATGCAATGCCGATTTCGATGCTTACAATGCCGATTCCATTTTTAGTCCGAATTTTATGCAATTTCGGTTTAAGCAGGAAATAGAAGGTAGAAACAGAGAACATAAGCTAACCATGAAATCCATCATACCATAAATACAACTTAAGCAGTAATTTTAAAACGGTGAGCATTTTAAATTGGAAGAGAGACATGCGGTTTCTCTTAAAACTGGTCATTCCAAATGGAAGAATACTTAACGATCTGGACTTGAAAAGGGTGAAGTATACTTGCAATATTCTTAAAGCATGAGCTTTAAAACTGGATACAAAACGAAACTTAAAAAGGTTCGCTACCGAAGTAACTTGCCTGAGAGTTGATCGCCTAATATTACCGTCTTGAAGCTTTCTCCTTCACTCCCTTCCTTCTGCTTGCATTCGCACATGATACTCTAATTGAAGCTGGGTATATATAGAAGAAAGGTTAGGTGGAGTAAGTGGGGGTAAGTCACTTGTTCGGTACTTTCTTTCAGAGGGTAGGTGGAAGTAAGTAGGTTAGTTTACTTACTCGAGTACTTCTCCTTAGATTGTAATGAGGTAGTTTACTTATCCCATTTAGTCGAGGCCTAGTTGTATTCTAACTAAATAATAAAGTTGGTTTTTGGCTTTAGTTGTCGGTCAACTTTTTGGTAAATCTTCTGGTCAACGCCGGTCAACATTACAAATTTCGGTCAACCTTTACTCAAGCCGGTCAATTTTCTTTTGTCATTTCCTTGCCCACGTTTTACCACTTTTATTCAAGACTAGTTAACTTTCCCTCAAGCCGGTCAAAGGCCGGTCAACATTTCTAAACCCTTCAAGATCCGGTCAACTTCCTTAAATCTGATCAACTCTTCAAATCCAATCAACTCTTCAAATCAGGTCAACTCTTCAAATCCGGTCAACTATTCAAATCAGGTCAACTCTTCAAATCCGGTCAACTATTCAAATCCGGTTAACTCTTCAAATTCAGTCAATATCTTCAAATCCGGTCAACTCTTCAGATCCGGTTGAATTTTTCTTATTATTCACTTCGGCCTCTTGTACTTCCATGAAGTGGTTTGACCTTCAATTTCAGTCAAGGCCATCGATTCTAGAGAGAGTCGCTCTCCCCTCTCTCTAGGTTTCAAATTTTCAAATTTAAAATTTGCGTTGGGTTCTCGATCGATTCTCGCCGTTGTCGGCAAGTTTTGGCCGCTGAGTCCCTCGATAGCTCTCTCTCATTCGCTTCCTTCTTCTTTTCAAACTTTTAGAAGGTGGCCGTATGCCTGAGCCCACGACGGCACCAGCCATGGTCGGTCTTCTGGAGTCTTTGCTTGCTCCTTCTCGATCGTCCCCTTCATTTGCGGGGTCATCGCAGATGGGATTTGTGGATGATGGTTCAAAGCGGCCGGAGCAGAACATTGGTAGCAAGCCGATGCGGTTTGCTTCTCCCTTTGCTATGGCTGATAATAAGAATGACGGGCGGTTGCTCCCGACGCCGAAAGAAGATTCAGTTTCTAGCCCTAGATTTTCGAAGCCCTGCGCTGAAGTGGACTCTGTTTTGGCGCTGAGCCCCATTAACGCTCATGATGTTATTAGAAAGCCTAAGCATGCTGAGCCCGCAGCTCTGCCCTCAGATGGTTGTTCCAGATCTACTCATTTGGAATTAGCGGAAATTCCGGTGAGGACCCCTTCTTCCTGGCCAGTTATAATCCAGAATGGAGGTTTGATTTCCAACGCAAAATTGCCTTTCTACCCTCCTCATAGTGTAGATGCAGAGGTAGCTTCCATCTCTCCCCCTCTTGACATAATTCATCAAAGTAAAGAGGCTTGGGGAAATACATTATTTGGTTACTTCACCGACAAATCCTTGCATTTTCTCACTGTTAGTAAGATTGCTCGACATCTTTGGGAAAGATTTGGCATTTGTCATGTTGCCGAGACTGCTAATGGGTTCTTCCTATTTAGATTTTCATCTGATGCTCACTTGGAAGAATGTCTTGCCAGGGGCCCTTGGGCAATTGGGGTAAACCATTGTTTCTTAAGTGATGGCAACCTGGAATGGCCATGTAAAAGAGAATCATCAAACTATCCCGGTGTGGATTACTTTAAGAAATGTTCCTACCGAATACTAGACCCCCTTGGGGCTCAGTTGGATTGCCAGTGCGGTGGGAAAACCACTTCACTTGGAGGCTAACACGGCAAAATTGGAACGTATGCATTTTGCTCAAGTTTGCGTTGAAGTGAGGATTGATGTAGTCGCCCCCCCCACAAAAATCAGATTGACTTCTGGAATAACTTCTGGGGAGGAGTCTGTTGTGGAAGTTGTGGTTGAATTCAAATGGAATCACACGCGAAGGAAAAGTTGCTGGACGAATGGGCAAACTACTGCCAAGGGTATCACTCTGATTGAGTCTCGTCCTACGAGATGGAAATTGGATAACCTCCAATCCAGATTGGCTCCACCTTCCTCTAAGAGGAATAAACCGGAAGGATTGAAGTAGTGTTCACTTAGAGCTTGCAGCTCTCTTGAAGCTCCCCGGTCATCCCATACCAGGGATTTGGCATCTTATTACATTGATGATGAGGCATTGCTAAATCCCATTACTACAACATCAGGTAATGTTTCTCTTTCCGCTGGTGGAAAGGACAGTGAAAGTGCATCTTCTCCCTTGAATGTGGAAGGCAAGCAAGGGGACTGCGATGCTGCTGCTATTGCTTCCATTTCATCTGCGGATTTTTTGAAGCGTGGAATGCTTTCGAAAGAAGTCTTTGAGCCGGGCACATGTGAAGCCCCCAAGCTCCCTATTACAGATGCAAACCATTTGGATGTGCTAGGCAGCTCCTATTGTCATGAAGGGACTATGGAATCCTCTGCTTTAGGATTTGCCACCAACTCCCTTGAGGCTTTGCCTACAGAAGGCCATAGTGTGACTGATGATATTAAGCAGCAATCGGGGATACTTGTCTCCCAAGCGGAATATAAAACATTTCCTATTTGGATCACTCTATCAAACGTCCATGTGGAATTTTAGACCCCTCTGGGTTTGAGCTGGATGCAAGTGTAGTGGGTAAGCCGATTCAACTAGACCCAATTACGGAAAGAATGGAAAGAATGAGCTTTGCTCGTATATACACGTGGAAGTGGGGATTGAAGCTAACCTACCTTCCAAAGTCTGCATTAGGAATCCAACGTGCCCAAATCAATCATTCACTGAAATCAGTATTGATTACCAGTGGAAGCCTGTGCGATGTGGTAGTTGTCAAAAACTTGGGCATAGAAACTGCAAGCCTTCTGCCGTGGCTTGCTGTCAAAAATATATATATATATTCTTTGGGGTTGCTGTGTGTCTTTCATGGCCGGTTTCAATTGTCACCGTGCTTTATTGCCGGTTTCAAGCCTTGGTGTCATGGCCGACTGGACTATGCTAACGTGGCCATGTATCCTGACCGAGTTAGTTCCATTTTGCTGGTCGTACTCCGTTCTTACTGGATTGGCTTGCTTGGCCGATTCGGTTCTGCTTACGTCGGCCGCAGTCTTGGCCAGTTTTGTTTCTCATAGCTAGCCGTTCTTCTACCGTAGCTTGCTGGAAAAAAATATATATTTATATATATATTTATAAGACCTGTTATTTTGGCTGGAGTGGCTTAGTTGCTGTGTACTCCATTCCAAGTCATCGTACCTTGTTGACTGCTTCCAAGTTCTCTCATTCATCTGGGCTGTCTTCGTCCTTATGCAAAGATGGACGGATTTACCGTGCATTGGGCCGATTCCGTTTGCTCTTTGAGGGAGTTTGTGGTTCCTTCTTTGTTGCTGTTATACGGAGTTGCTGCTGGGGCTATGGCCGATTTGCTTTGCTGACGTGGCATGGACAGTGCAGATTTGGATTTCAGACTGGGTAGTCCTGCTAACGTTGATTGTCTCTTATCGGTTTCGACTTAAGGTCGCGAGGCCGATGAAGTATTGTGGTCGAATTGAAGCTGAGGCCGGATTGGCCTGCTGACGTGGCAGATTGCAGAACTTGGAAGGTTTGTTGCTATCACTGCAGATGTGGCTTCCTCGCTCTATTCAATTTTAATAGTTACTTTGCAGTGTCACAGCAGGTTTGGCATGCTGATCTGGCCGATTGGCCTTTTGACGGTTTGGCTTGCTGTTGTAGAGCTGACTTATATTGCGGTTGTATTTTGTATCTTACCATGTCAAAATTCTTGATCTTAGATCTGAAATTTTTCCAGATGTTTTGGGGTACTCCTATCGACTATGCCCTACTTTCAAGTTGGCAAAACACTTGAAATTAGTGCATAGCCTTGTAAATTCTTTTAAAATTTTAATGCAGTTAATTACTTATATAAAAAAAAAAAACTGCAAGCCTTCGGAATTGAATCGGCCCACAGTAAGTAGCAGTGGCAGTGTCCATTCTTCTAAGACGTGTAGCATTCTCATTGGAGAAAGTTTACTCATCTGGGAACCTTTGTTTGGATGATTTGTCGACTGCTGTGGAAAGAGGGTGTTCGTATGCTAGCCCTTTGGATATGCCTAGCAAAATGAAGGTTCAATCTTCTTCGGGCAGTCCCATGGCTGATTCAGGTCAGGTAAAGAAGCTAGTGGCAGTCGAGGACGATCAAGGAATTGGCAAGCAAAGGAAAAATATTGAAGAGATTCGATTGTAGCTTGGTGCTTCAAGAGCAAGAGTCCCGGAATTGGAGGATGATGTGGGAATGTTTGGCAGTGAGGGATTCGGCACCGATATCCCATCATTCCTTTCTGGTGAAGCCTTGTCACCTGCAACTGAAGGAGGAGGATCTCAATCATGCCTCAAAAAACCAAAAAGGCGTAAGAAGAAACACTAAAAAGGATTTTTTTTTTTTTTGGTAAGTGATTTGGATTATAGGGAGAAAAAATTTATAAGTAATGATTTATCACCTAATATTTTTCCGACTAGGGGATAAGCCATAGTTGTTAGGGTTTTTTTTTTTTGTAAGTAAGAATTTTGGATTAATGTGAGAAAAAATTTACAAATTTCATGCTTTATCTCCAAGTAGTTTAATAAGGAGGTAAAACATAATAGTTAGGGCATACCCCGAGCCACTGAGTACACCCAAAGACATCAAAATGATGAAAACAGGAATAAAGCC
>JAODPA010156121.1:0-14580 GCA_025585075.1 Nepenthes mirabilis
CTTGCAAGTGCAACCTGAGATCCTCCAGAGGATCAAGGAAGGACAAAAGAAAGATCTGTTTTTGACAGATATTGCCGGCGACCTCAGTAGGGATTCCCGTGTTGATTTCAATAAATGCGCTGATGGAATTTTAAGATTTCGGGAACGAGTATGTGTACCGGATGACAAAGACCTTAAGGAGGAGATAATGAAAGAGGCACATCGGTCTAAATATACAATCCATCCTGGCATAAACAAGATGTACCAGGATCTAAGAAAAATATTATGGTGGAGGAACATGCGAAGGGAAATTGTTGCCTTCGTTGGCCGATGCCTTGTTTGTCAACAACTAAAAGCAGAGAGAAAGAAACCCTCTTGATTACTACAGCCCCTGCCCATTCCCAGTTGGAAGTGGGAGGATATCTCAATGGATTTTGTGTCCGGGTTGCCAAGAACTCCAAGGAACCACAATGCGATCTGGGTTATCGTAGATCGACTAACAAAGTCCGCTCATTTCATTGCCATCCGGACTACTTACTCCCGTGATCGCTTAGCACAGCTTTACATCAATGAAATTGTTAGACTTCATGGTGTGCCGATATCAATTGTGTCAAATCGTGACCCACGATTTGTTTCTAAATTTTGGGAAAGCTTACATCGTGAATTGGGAACGGAGTTGAAATTTAGTACGGCCTATCATCCTCAAATTGATGGTCAATCTGAGCGAACGATTCAGATATTAGAGGATATGCTTCGAGCTTCAGTATTGGAGTTCAAAGGAAATTGGGATGATCACTTAGCACTAGCCGAATTCGCCTACAACAACAGTTTCCAGGCGAGTATCGGAATGGCCCCCTTTGAGGCACTTTATGGCAGGAAGTGTCGATCACCCATACACTGGGAAGAGATGGGAGATAGGCGTTTGCTAGGCCCTGATATAATTCGTGAAACATCAGAAAAGATTGCAGTGGTTTTTGAAAAGTTAAAGATTGCCCAGAGTCGGCAGAAAATTTATGCTGATCAAAGGAGGGCCGAGCTCAAATTTGAAGTCGGTGATTTTGTTTTCCTTAAGGTATCACCATGGAAGGGAGTTTCCAGATTTGGTGTTAAGGGAAAATTAAAACCGCGCTTCATCGGACCATTTGAGATCCTTGAACGAGTTGGCGAAGTGGCATACCGATTGGCATTGCCACCTAGTCTAGCCGAGGTGCATAATGTTTTTCATGTCTCGATGTTGAGAAAATATGTTTATGACTCCACGCACGTGATTGATTATAGTCCCTTGGCTATCAACGAGGATTTATCTTATGTGGAAGAACCAGTAGAGATTCTTGACCGCAAAGAACAAACTTTACGCTCAAAAGTGATCCCTCTCGTCAAGGTATTATGGAGAAATCATTCCCGTGAAGAAGCAACATGGGAAAGAGAAGTCAAAATTCGGGAAAAGTATCCCCATCTTTTCGAAGGTATGTCAAAATTATTTGCTTCTTAACACTAGTTAAATTTTGAGGACGAAATTTCTATAAGTAGGGGAGAGTTGTGAGGTTCCCAAACTAACAATAGAATTAATACGAGGTAAAATGTAAGTATTAAAAGTACTTGATGAAAATCTTAGGATTTTTGTTGAATAAAACACCACCTGTAACCCCCGCGCTCGCCAGCCGCCTGAGCGGATTTTCCAGAACCTTCCAGAAAGCCCCCGCGCTCGATGGCCGCTTGAGCGGAAAGAACCAGAGCCGGCCGCTCACTGCTCGCTCGCCGGGAGCTCGAGCGGCCCGACTAGTATAAATACCCGGCCAGCTTCACGAATCTTCATTTCCACATTTTGCCACAAACTTTTTGAAAGGAAGAGAGAGAGAGAACGCCAAGTTAGAGAGACAAAGGGGGAAATCGAGGTGTAGAGTCCGAATCCGACCGAAAGCCAGTTATCAAAGTGATAGCACGCGTCGAGGCAAGTGTTCTTATACTCACTATCTGCTCTCTTTTAATTTTTATTCGATCTCTGTCGGGTATTATCGTACCGATAACCACCCAAAATGTGGAGAATGTATAACCCATGAATTATACTCCATAAATGTGTGATTATTTCTTCATCTCGTTGGATGAATCGTTCGATATGTTATCACGAAACCCTAACCCTCACTCAAATTCGGGATTCACTATTTTTCCCTTCAAATCATGATAATTTGACCTCAAATTATGAATTACCATGTCCCTAATATGTATACATATCGACCGGGCGTCTGTTTTCTCAAGAATCGACCCGTTCGCAGCGTCCGGAAGTGTTAAACGATCACTGTCACTGTTCATCCGAGGTACAATGGAAATTTTACATGTTCTTACCAATATCTAACTAACCATATGTAAATGCAAGCTTGAAATCATGGAATTTAAGCATCAATTGACATGAATCGGGCTCCGGAGGGCCCTGAGATGAAATTGGCTCATAAACGGTAAGAGATTCCAATCTTTTCTAATTTTGGTAATCATAAATGTTTAAATCCAAAGGGGAAATGAAAACCGATGAGTAACGGAGGGAAGTCCAAAATATGATATGAATGATGGAACCTCCCAAATGGCGGGAGATACGATACATAAGATACGGTAGACTTTTCCTCAAATGAATATGGAAATAGAATCATGAAACTAGGACCATGGACTTTTAGATGGGTAGTATTCTCTGGCTTGACACGTCCATCACGGTACAAACCCGAAGAATACTTGGGCCACGTATTCTGGTCGCTTGTGTGTAAGCAGGTGGTGTCTTTGTCACGCCTTAGGATACTATTATGGAAGAACGAGAACTGCCCTGGTACCCTGGGGGAATGGGGCGATTTACGGCACGATGTGCACGACCCCCCGGATGGGTCGTAAAAGATAATCCCTCACGACCTTAGATCATGTGGAGTATCATGATCCTTTCCTCGTTCTCTCGCATCGTTTACTAGTAGGACCTACTGGCCCTGGTCCGCAAAGATTAAAGTAAATAAAGAAAGCATGTTCAAAGATAATTAAAGGTGCCAAAGCATGACAAATGACAAATTGGTTCTTCTAAGTATTTCCTTCCTTTCATGCTTTTATATGCTTTTCCCCCACCCCACTATTGTTTTCATTATGGCTTTATCTTTTGATAGTGATGTGTGTTTACACTTGCTAAGCGATAAGCTCACCCTTGCACTCTCTCTTTTCAGATGTTAATGCCCTGATGCCAAACAAAACTGAGTAGGACAAAGAAGCAAGATAGGCGACGTGGATTTTGAAGAAGCCTCGAGGATCTGGCTTGATTATGTATGGCATGGAAATTTTGTGGATAAATGGTTTGATTTTTGTATACTATGGTTATCACGCTTCCGCATTTTGTATTTGTGGTTATGTTTGGGTTCTTATAGTTGGCATCTTTACCTGAGCCGACGTCATACCTAAGTTATGTCGCCGGTGCCACTACAAGGGTTTAATGGATCAGAGATCCTGTGTATGATGTTGAAATTGTGCAGAGTTTCTTACAGGTATATGTATTTTGGTAAATGTTGAAGTTACAAATGGAACTCTACCCAATTTTCTACAGAAATTTATAATATTGAATTATAATGATTTATTGACGGAAGGGTTATTAAAAGAAAATAACCCGTTCTGTCTCAGCTGTTATGAACCTATGAATGTTAGCACGTTTCCATGATTGTTTTTGGATAAATGAAATTATAATTCCAAGTATGCATCTCAGGTTTGAAATAAGAAAAGAAATAAATTTTTATGTCCACCTAATTATTGATCATTAAGGAATTTAGTCTTGACGGAGGCTTTATGTGGTGAATTAAAAGCCAGTCTGTCACAGGGAGAGTCTACATAAAGGATTGGGGAGGTGGCTTACAGATTGGAATTGCCATCTAATTTAGCAGATGTTCATGATGTATTTCATGTATCAATACTTCAAAAGTATGTCTATGATCCCGTACATGTTATTGAGTTCGAACCCTTGACAATTGATAGAGATTTATCCTATGTTGAGGTGCCGATGCGGATTTTGGATAGGAAGGACCAAATACTGCATATGAAGACTATTCCCCTAATGAAAGTGCTCTGGAAGAATCATTCGCCTGAAGAAGCAACATGGGAGTGTCAAGGGGAGATCCGGAGCAAATACCCCCATTTGTTTCCTTAAGGTATGTAGATTCATTAAATTTCGAGAACGAAATTTCTAAAAGTTGGAGAGAGTTGTGAGGTTCTGATTTCAAAATATGATAATTAGGAGATACCAAAATCAATAATAATCAAAATTAGGTTTGGGATATAAGGAAAATCATTGCCGAAAGCAAAAAGGAAGGAAAACAGGTCTGATGCCTGAGTGGCGCTTGAGGCACCACTTGAGCGGATTTAGAAGAATAGGTGCACCCGAGCAGTGCACGAGGCGCCACTCGTGCGCATTTAATAGAATCTAGTGCTCGAAGGACGCTTGAATGGTGCTCGAGTGCCAGCCTTAAATTTTTCCGATCGACTTATTTTTATTCTTTTAAATAGGGTAAGGGGGAGAGAGAGAGAAATAAGGGCTCGACAAAATACAAAGGAGAAGGAGAGAAAGGAGAAGGAAGGAGAAGAAAAAAGGGGCAGAAGAGGAGATTTCGGCCACTTTCGATCCAATTAGAGTAAGGAAATCGGTAAATCTGGCTGAGGTAAGTGTACCCCGAACTTTGTTTTCTATTTTTACCGCTTTTAAATATCTGTACTTTGACATTTATGCTCTAAAATCATCATTCCCTAAGCTTTATTATGAATGATGCATGCTTCTCATGACTTTTGGATTAAATTTCATATTTATGTATATGTATTATGATTTATGGCTTTGATTCTATGATTTGGCTCAAGATTTAGGTTTGATTTTCTTCTAGAAGCTTTGCATGAAACCCTAGAATGAAAATTAGGGATTTGAGGTTTATAAATCTTGAATCTTGAGATATAAATGTTATTTAGTGATTTGTTAGAGCTTATTAGATGATTTTCACCTGAAAATTTTACATAGAACTATACTGTTAAATTATTGAGAACTTTTGAAGCTATCTGAAAGTTTGATTATATGAATTTGAATGGTCCTTGAGGTATGATAAGCTAAGAACTAAGAAATGAGAATAAGGATACCTTTAGTTCAGTTAAATTAGTAAAAAATCAAACCTAGGACTATTATTCAGTCAGGTAGGATTTTCCGGCATGTCATAGAACGTTACGGTGGTACTAGGGGATAACTTCATCTATGGGGTGATACGTGTTCCGCCCTTCCTTGAGGCGTTAACACTGGAGGGTAGAATCTGAGTCTAATCTACCTTCGGGAGATAATATCATAGATCATCCTGTTAGAAGGAATGTTACTGTTCTGAATTTGGACTTTGATTGTGTGGATTGAATAAAATCTATCTCTGATTATTTGCACTCTCGACTAGTAAGGTCTACTAGTTCAGGTTTCTTCAGAAACTAGAAGATATTTAAAGAATAATGTGAAGTTCAATTTGATTTATGATTTTTGACACATTTTATTGCTAAGCTGAGAAAAGATAAAAGAAACAAGAATAAGATTTTGGTTTCCAAATTCACGTTTTCATATTGTTTCATGTTTTCTCATATCTTCCCTATGTCCCCATTTTTTTTAATTGAACCATGTTCAATTCCTCTACTGTACATGCATGTTTTTATGGTACCTTACTTGGCTTTGGCTAACCCTATTTGTGTTTACCCCTCTAGATAAGATAGTAGAGCTGCTACCTGATGAGCAGGAGTGAAGGAAGGACTTAGTTAAGGAAGCCTTGTGCCTTGAAGTCTTTTGAAGAACTTTTGGAGTTTGATAATAGTGAATATAAATATCTAATTTTGTGGATAGAAATTGTGTATTTATAGTCATGGCATGTTATGTATTATATTGAGATACTATTTTTTGCTTCTGCAGGATTATCTTATGAATTTAGTATTGTTTCCGTATTTTTATTTTGGATTGTATGGGTTCCTAGATGGCATCTCTCTTTTGAAATCGAAATAGTGGATAGGATGTGTTGTGTTAGAGCCATGGATATATACATATGGCATTTTGAATGATCCTGTGTTATATTGTGAATAACTGTGGAAGTCTTTTCTCTGTATGCTGATCAAGGTTGTGTAAATTTTAGGTTATTTGTATTAGTTTTTGTGAAGTTTTAGAGAAAACTCTGCCTGATTTTCTATAAATATTTATATTATTTTATTGGTATTAATTTATTTGTTTATTGACGGAGGTTATTAGAGAAAAAAGACTCGTGTCATCAGAAATGTAGTGGCTAATTGGAAAAACCGAATGATATTGTGTAGGTGTATGGTCTTTTTGGGGTTTAACCGAATCTAATAAAAGATCTAATAAAAATTTCTTAAGGATCGTAGAACCGTGAGATATTTGGGTTAGGAGCGCTTAGTGTTTATAAGAATCAAACTTGTGAAGGTAGTCTTCGAGGAAATTAGGGGAAATTGTTGACCGTTTTGGTTTGGGATTGATCCCTGATGGGTTTGGTGAGTTATAGTAGAATGCAATACTCTTGAGAAAGGTTAGAATTATGTAATTCTTACATCGTGATAGGTGACTACCCACGAGCAAAGTGGGGGAGAAGCTTATGGTTTGAAATTGCTTCGCCCGTAGTTGGGGTTAGTCAGCGAGGTCATTACCTTGATGATTTATAGGTGTTGCTTATGGGGAATTGTTATTGTCTAATAGTTCTAAAAGTTTAAAGAGTTGTATCGTAAAGAAGAAATGAGTATACGTTAGTGCAGGTAATAAGTTGAGGATGGTAAAGGTGGATCAAAGTATCTTTTGAGGAAAGTGAGTATTATGATTGTTAATTGATATCAGAAGTTTTCACTTGAGCACTTGGAGGTTTTGCCTTGGAGATAGCTTTTATCTAATGAATTTTAAGGGCTAGAATAATTATGTCATAAGGTAAGATGATCCTTTGATATTGTGAGTGGATAGATCTATTTAAGGAAAAAAAGAGATGAACTCCGATGTCTTTAAGGGAAGCAGACATCAGTATTGGCAATTGATATTAGAAGTCTTTAGACTTAATATGCCTTCTATGTTTCATAGGAGATGTGAAGGGTAAATCACGAGTAGGTTCAGATGCTTGGATAATTGGATGTCGTATTCTTAAATTGGAAAACAGAATTGTATTCGAAGTATTAGGGCATGAAGTTATCAAATGAGAAGTCCTTACGGTCTGTTTCAGGACGATTAGGATGATCCACTTATCGTGATTGTGGATAACGTGTTCAAATTAAATCTGTTACCTCATCGGTATGCCCACGAGATCTTGAGGTTGCTAAGTATTTGGGTTTTGAGATTTTTGGGTAATGACCTAAAGCTATGTTGGATCTTTGGGTGATAACTCGAAGCTATATCAAATTCTTAGGTAACTGTTATGATTGTAATTTCTAGTCTGGCTATAATTTGAGGATTTGTAGGAATTGTCTTCATGGTCTTGCTATTTCAGGATTTGTTTTACTTATGGTCGCCATAAATCTAGGTTCCCTATATGAGTTAATGGATATAAGTTGTAAGAAGATCTCAGATCTGCAATATAAATGATTAGATAGAATAGCGGAAATGAGTATAGGCTTACAACTTCTATAGGTCTCACGATGTGATTGGAGAGGCTAGGAGCGAATGGCCATGTATTCATGGATATGTGAGTATTGTTAATTTGCTGATAAATCGCCCATTCTTGTCAATATAGATTTTATATTTTAGGAAATGTCGGGCTGTCGACATACTAACAAATTAATGAGGATATAAAGTATTTTTGATTTGAGGTTTGACTGTGATTTGAGGTTTATGTCAAAATCTTAGTCAAACATGATCAGAAAATTGTGGGTGTCAAATTAAATTAGATATGGTAACGAATTACGATTGGGTTATTCGTAGTTAGATGATTAATCAGAGTTGCTAAGTGAAAACATGGTAAACCCATATATTTTAAGGTTGAATTTGAGGATCGGAAGGACTAATCATTTTTGAGGCTTAAAGTAAATTGAAGTAAGAAACTTTTGCCCGTTTAAGGTTTTGAACTTAGTTAGAAAAGTAGTTAATAAATTTGGGCTTGTCTTCGGATTTGGTGAATTTTGATATTTATAGAACGAATTAGGTACTAAAGGTCAAGGAGATTTGAATTCTTAAGGTTTCCTAGGATAATTATTTAATAGAGGAAATGACTTGGGAATGTTGGAAAGGTTTCCTTCGATTAAGAAATTTTGTGGTTTGTTAAATTTGAGGATGAAATTTCTATAAGTGGAGGAGATTGTAACGACCCAGTTTCTAGAACATAGTAAATCCTAATCATTATGTTAATATAGTTAGTATAATTAAGTTTAGGATAAGTAAAATTAAAAAAATAAAAAATTAACTTAGTGTAGCAAAATTTTAGGGCTGAACTTGCTGTGGGCTCGAGCCAAAAAGTAGGCACCGAATCCAGTAGCTACTGGGCTCACCATTGGCTCGAGCAAAATGCAGGTGCAAAATCATGACAATGTTGGGCTCTTTATGGGCTTGAGCGCGCAAGGAGGTGTCATTTTACGAATGTAAACACCCGCTGCATGCTCGCTATAGGCTCGAGCACGCCACGCTCACCCACTTGGTGCTTGAGTGCCAGTCATGATTTCAACCCATCGACTTTGGTTTTCATTTATAAAAAGGGGAAAATGGGGAGAGAGGAGCTTGACAATGAACACAGCGCTGAAGGAGAGGGGAGGAAAAAAAAGATAAAGGGAAAGGTTTCTCCACTGATTTCAGCCCGATCAGAATAAGAAAATCAGTAAATCAGGTTGAGGCAAGTGTACCCCGAACATTGTTTTTCATTTTTACCACTTTTTAATATCTTCACTTTGACATTTATGCTCTAAAACCCTCATCCCCTAATTTTTGTTACAAATAATGTATGTTTCTTATGATTTTACGCATAGATTTTGTGTTTATACATGATTATTATGAATTTTGGCTTTGATTTCATTATTTAGCTTATGTTTTGTGTTCAATTTATGTTCAGACAATTTGCCTCAAACCCTAGCTTGAAAATTTTGGGATGTTTGGTTCTAAAATTTTGAGAAATGTGATGGAAATATTATTTGACGTATTGTTAAGCTTGTTGGACGATTTTTATTTAAAATTTTAAAAAAGGCTGTATTGTTAAAATCTTTGAGAGTATTCAGAACTATCTCACGAATTATTTGAAAGAGTTTGAATTTGCTGTTGAGGCATGATGAGTTAAGAATAAAGGAATAAGAACAAGGATACCTTCAGTTAAATCAATCGATAAAAAATTGGACCTAGGACTATTATTCAGTCAGGTAAGGTTTTCTGGCATGCCTTAGAATATTACGGTAGTAATTGAGGATAATTTCATCCATAGAGTGATACGTGGTTCGCCCCTCCTTGGGGCGTTAATTTTAGAGGGCAGAAACTTTTGAACATTGAACATTGGACAATGAGAACTTTTGAATATCGGTCTTGGATTGTGTGGAGTGAACACAATCTATCATCGATTATTTTCTCCATCGGCTAGTAGGGTTTACTAGTTCGGGTCCTTTTGGATAATAAAGTTGAGATTGAAGAATAAGTGAAGCTTGAAATTGATTTATGATTTCTGGCATGTTTTCATATCGATTCATGCTTTTCTCACATTTTCGTGTGCTTTCTTGTTCTTTGATAATTTCATGACTTTTCCCTTTTTTGTATTTATGTTTAGTATGAAATTTTACACTTCCCAACTTTTTTGGTACATTGCCGGGTTTCGACTCACCGTTGCTTTTAATTCCCTCTCAGATAAGTTGAAGTGTGATAGGAAGGACCAAAGATATGAATTGGCTAGAAGAAGCTTGTGGAGCTTGAAGGCTTTTGAAGATTTTGAATGTTTGAGGACTTGTAAATGTATATAGCTAGAATTTGAAGGAATGTTACATATTATGATGATATAGAATGCTTTTGTACCTTGATAAATGTAATATTTTTACTTCTGCAGATTGATATATGGTTATAGTTACTTCCGCAATTGTTTTTTTTATTTGGATCTATTTTAGTTCTTGATGGCATCTCTCTTAGATCCAATATGGTGGTTAGAAGTATTGTGTTAAAGCCATGGGTGATATGGCATTTGCGGATCCTGTGTCTTGAGATGGTGTTGAATTTTGAGATATGATTGCCTTTATATCTTAAATAGGTTATTTAATACAGGTTGTTTGTATGAGTTTGTTCATTTTTAAAGAAAACTCTACCTGATTTTCTGTAAAAATTAATGTGTTTAAATTCAAAGCATTAGTTTTGCATGTTTATTAACAGAGGTCTTTAGAGGACATGTAACGACCCGAGCTTGGATTCCCGAACCCGACCCGGACCGTCATGGTGAAATTCCCAAATCATCCAAAATCATGCAATTACGCGTCATTAAACAACTTTAATGAATTCTATAATATCATTTAAGACACAATCCATAGTCATCATAAATGCATCATCATATAAATATCCATAATAATGACAAATAACTTCAATAAATGACTTCAATCTTAAAAATATCAATCTCTATAGAGAAATCTAATAAAAGTTGAACAGTAACTAAACTAGTAAGATCTTAAATCTCTATCCGAAGAGCCTTGAACTTTGATATCACTTCTATCTGACGGCTACCTAAAAGTCATGTGATCTCCTTGATCCTGATGTCAACCTGTCTAATCTGAAGCCAACAAAACACAAGGGTGAACCAAAGCCCAGCAAGTGATAATAATCAAAAACGCTAATAACAATAACAATCTCGGATATTAAACTATCAAGATCTCAATATAAATCTAACAATCTACTATATTCGAGCAAATTACAACACGTCGTAAATACGACTCTATGCAAAATAGGTCCCACAAGACCCGCACATCTAAAAACAACAAGAGTGCCAACAAAAAACAGTAATCCTCTGGAATCTGTGAGGTTCTAGATTTTAAAAGCTTGATAATTATGAGGTGATTAGTAAACTAATGATCAATACCAGGCCTATGGAACGAATAAGGTTGGGTATTGGATGAAAAAATCAAAAAGAATTCGGGTTCGTGCTGCTGAAGCGCTGCCCTAAGGCATGCGCCTGCTGCGCGCTCGAGCCATGGCTCGAGCATGTTTTCCAGAACCTCGCCCGCTCGCTGGCCGCTGAGCTTCGCTGAAGCAGGAATTCTAGAACCGCGCCCGCTCGCTGGCCACTCGAGCTCCGCTCGAGTGCGTTTTCCAAAATTGCCTGTGCTCGCCGCTCGCTCGAGCCGACCATGGCCGAATGCTTGCGCTCGCTGCGGGCTCGAGCGCCAATTTGTTTTGAAGCCTTGTCGTGCCTCTTTTCCTTCATTTTTCCCATGACCCGAAGCTTCTAGAGAGAGAGCGCCGATTCTAGTGAGAGAAGGGAGGAGATCGAGGCCTTGGAGTCCAAATCCGTCTGAGAGCTAGTTAGAAAGGTGAAAGCACGCGCCTAGTCAAGTGTTCTCATACTCACTTCTCGTCCTCTTTCGATGTTTTGCTTGATTTTGTTGGGTATTTTGTGTCGATACCCACCGTGAACGTTAGAATCATGAAACCCATGCCTTGAGGTCCAAGAATATGTAGTTAGTTGTTCGAATCGTGTCCGATTCACCCGGTTTGGTTTCACCGAAACCCTAACCCATGAAATTGGGGATTTTTTGTTCTCCTTCCGCGTATCGTGAAATTTACCTCAAAATGTGAATCCCCACATCCTAAATGTATATATATGTCGGCCGTAAGTCCGATCTCGCACATTCCGACCCGATCGCGGTGTCCGGGCCCTGTAATTTGGCCCTGACACTGTTCATCTTAGTATAAAGGGGAAATTGCATGTTTCCGCCCTCGTTGTATGTTGAATCGACCCCAAAAGATGAATCATCGTGTCCCAATTGTGCGTATGTATCAACCGGGCGCCCGATCTCACAAGTATTGAACCATTCACGGCGTCTGGATGTTCAAAAAGAAACCTGACACTGTTCACCCGAAAGGAAATGGAAAATTTACATGCATTGTCCTCGTTTAATTGTTATGAAAGTGATGTCTAAATGTTGTGTTAAAGTATAAGCCCTGAAAATGTGTCTTTGGGCACCGGAAGCAAGGAAACGAGTCCAGGAGGCTTCTAAAATGATACGTGATGATCAAAGGTATGAAATTCGGAATTCTCTTGTGAACATGAATTGAATTGTGACAACGGGATTGAGTCCCACATAAAGTTGTTAACCGAGCAAATAAATGGAAGGGAATCCATATTGTGCATTGTGATGGAATGATTTCCCGGATGGAGATGCATGTGATGGGAATGGGCTTTCCCGAGTTGTGAATGTGTATGGAAAACGTGGATTTCCCTCTCCAAGTATTGAAACTAATCTTGAAACTAGGACCATGATTCATAGGGATAATATTCTTTAGTTTACCATGTCCATCGCGGTGTGAGCCCGAGGAATACTGGCCACGTATTCTGGCCGCTCGTGGGAGCGGGTGATGTTCGTGGTAAGCTTTAGGAAACTACTGTGAAAGAACGAAGATTGCCCTGGTCCCAGGGGAATATGGGTCGTGTTGGCCGAGTGCTGTAGGCCAAAAATGTAGCCATTTGGTTAAATGTTGCATAGTACAGATACAACAGATGGTCGAGTGCTGTAGACCTAAAATGTAGCTGTCGCTTTAGAATGTGTAGCGAACACATTCCTTTCATCATTCTCTCACATCATTGGTTAGTACGGCCTACTAGCCCCGGTCCACAAAGATAAAATAATGATGAAAATAAATAATGTCTAATCGATGTAACCGTGAGAATCAAGTGATTCCAGACGTTCCCTGTTTCCCTCTCAAGATTCATGACTGTTGAGATTGCATGTGTTTTCTCCCTCTAGTTATTGCTTCTATTGCTTTCTACTATGAGCTGCGAGTTATGATTATATTTGCTGGGCTGTATGCTCACTTTTGTTATTTTTTCTTCCAGATGAGAACATTTAGCCGGCGCCAGATTAGTTAGAGCAAGGTGAGAGACTTACTTGAAGATATTAGCTAGATATCGAAGTTTGAAGATTCGGTTATGCTTATAATGGTAGAATGTAAACAACCACTCATGGATGAATGTGGCTTGTTGTTGTATTATGGTTTTGTTATGCTTTTGCAAGCTTTGATGATTTAGTTGTACTTCCACATTTATGTTATGTTAATGTTCCTAGATTTTGAGTTTTGTTAGATGGCATCTCTCTAGACCCAGTATAGTGGATAGGGTTACTGTACTGGAGCCATGGATGATATGTGTGACGGACCGGATTATTCTGCATCGAATAACCTCCGTCAATGATAACACAACCCTAAGCCTATAATTAAACTATAGACTTCTACAGAAAATCCAACAGAGTTTCCTCTGCAACTGGACGAAAACTGAAATACAACCTGTTTGAATATCAACCTGCAACACGCACACATCTATCAAAGGCTTACTCAAAGCCTACAACACGCCACATAGGATCACAACACTGCCATACCATCCATTGCTCCAATACAGTACACAACCTACTATACTGGATCTAGAGAGATGCCATTTTATTAAACAAAACTCCAAACATAAATATACAGACGCGGAAGCATAACTAAATCATCATACATGCGGAAGCATAATAAAACCATAAAAACAACAACGATGAGCCACGTTCAACCGCGAGCGGCTGTCCACAGTCCGATCCAACTCTAAGTGCAAATCTCCTGATCACTCGCCGTCCAGCCAATCACATTAAGCAAGCCTCTCCTTGCTTTATCTACATGCGCCAGCTAAGTGTTCTCATCTGAAAGGAAACAACAACGGCAAGAGTGAGCCAACAGCTCAGCAAGTATAATCATAAACACCCCTCCAAGACACGTACAAGAACTGAAATGAGAAGGGGGGTACACACACTCTCCATAACAAGGAACAGGACAAGGAATAGGAAGCAACTGGAATCACTCGATCCCTACAGTTCTCACGGTTTCATCTTGAATCACTGGTTCCATTCGGTTCTCATTCTGGTCTACTGGATTCATTCGGTTCATCAATTGGACATTATTCATTTTCATTA
This sequence comes from Nepenthes mirabilis, assembly GCA_025585075.1. NCBI lineage: Eukaryota > Viridiplantae > Streptophyta > Magnoliopsida > Caryophyllales > Nepenthaceae > Nepenthes > Nepenthes mirabilis. The sequence goes on from JAODPA010156121.1 coordinate 14,086, forward strand.
TTATATCATCTTCGCGGACCCTGGCTAGTAGATCGTACTAACCAACGATGCGAGAGAACGAGGACAGGAATGTGTTTGCTACACATTCTAAAGCCACGGCTACTACTTTCGGTCGGTAGCACACGACCCTCGGTTGCATCCATGCAACAATCATCTCAGACGACTACATCTCAATATGTAGCGTCGACACACCCCACACCCCCGGGGTCCAAGGCAATCCTCGTTCTTCCACAGCAGTTTCCTAAATCGTATCACAGACATCACCCGCTCACACGAGCGGCTGGAATACGTGGCCAAGTATCCCTCGGGTTCCCACCACGATGGACATGGTACACTAAAGAATACTACCCATATGACTCAGGGTCCTAGTTTCAGGGTTAGGTTCGACACTTGGAGAGGGAAATCCACATTTTCCATACACAATCGAATCTCGGGAAATCTCATTCCCATCACAATCATCTCCAACCAGGAGATTACATCATCAAACACGTCTCC
>JAODPA010156132.1:0-14580 GCA_025585075.1 Nepenthes mirabilis
AACCCAGTCTGAAAACAAGATCCAAACACCTACAATCTAAATACAGATGCTAAGGATCAAGCCGACCTCTCGAGCGACCGGATGTCAGAGAATATGTAAGATCGATGCAAGTAATGGCCCAACAAAGTTATAAATGAAACATTAAATTATGGCAAACGGTTGCAGTTAATCGAATAATGATAATCCGTACGTGAACATCTAGATTCGATAACGGCCAAATGAAGGTCAACTAATAATAATTGAATGATTACTGAACCAATCAAAATAGCAGTTACACATTAAAGGTAATTGTTGGTATTTAATATAATATAATGCTTTTTATTACAGGTAATGATTCAAGACTGACCAATTGATTAGATATTTGACTATAAATATAGATCTCCAATCAAGAATGGGGACAAGATATACTTTGGCATACAAGTGCCTACAGCGAATATATTTCAAATGGACCCTAGTCCTCTATACTCACAAAGACTAAACACCTATCTCTTTTCCTCTTTCTTTTATTCTTTTTGCATTTTTTTATTTCATTGAGAAAGATTATTGACTTGAATTTCGAAGGATATATCAAAAAATGAGTTTCATATACTTTTAACCTATTATTAAATTGTGGTGCATAAGACCAAAATTTTTAATTATGAAAATCAGACTCGCAACCTCTCAAATTGGCTGAAGGATTTGCCAAATTCTCTAATTTGTATAATAATATGGGTCAAAGAAACACCTCATTGGCACCATCTATAAAAATGTGATTAAGCCGCCTGTTCTTGTTACGTTCCAAATCCCGATCGCAATTTCCGTCATGAATAATTATTTAATTAACAATCTAATTATCAATTTAGCATCATAATTAATTGTTCAATTATCTATAGATGTGAATTTCGCGTCGATATCTCAACCGACTAAAATAAAATAATATAAACCATATATTGGATCCAAAATATGTCATATATTATGTGACTCCAACAACGACTCAATCGTAATGTCAGATCTTAAGTAAGGAGTCATATTCTATCCAAAATAAATAATCAAAGTACACATATTCATCTAAAATTAAAATTTGCTACCGTTTATAGTTGGACAGCCAACATCACATAACCACAAATCTCAAATAAAAAATCGAAATAGCCGACATTCACCTTATCAAATACAAATTGCAATATAAAAAACATAAACATGTTAACTACTGTCCAAAAATTGAAATATAACATCAGATTAATGTTAAAATCCTAAACTAATCTCCTTGAATAGTTTCTTTTTCAATCTTGATTGCCTTACAAGTATCTGAATTTTTCATCTAAAGAGTTTAGTAAAATAGAAGTAAAGAGTGAGTTATAAACTCAATAAGGTATCTATTTAGCAATTAAACATATAAAATTTGTATTTAAAATATATTGAAAGAAATAATAGAATTTGATGCAATGATATGAATTTTCATAACACATGTAAAATTTTCAGATTTACTGATTATGTTTTTATTCCATTAATTTCATTAAATCATGTTGAAATACGATTTTCTTAGGGTCTAAGAGCTAGTAGGGCTTTATCGACTAAAATAGTAGATAATCGAAACTCGGGTTGTATTTGTATCCACATAACCAGAGACCATTTGCTACTATTCAAGATCTATAGATAGGCCGCCATACATATAATCCTATAGATAAGGCCAAACACCCTTTTACCTGTGAATAATAGATTTGAACCTTGATTACAATTATAATATATTAAGGTATGTTATAGTATACTACCCGTTAAAATTTAATAATGGTCAAATACATATACTTAGAAAAACCCTACATATTTCTTTGTATTTTATAATTTTCTCATTATGGAGGAAATGCTCATAATTTTTAATATAATTATAGAGTTTTCTATTAAAATTTTATGAATTCTTATTATGTCATACTGAATTATAAGTTTTTTAAACATGCAAAATCGTTCTTAGCAAAATTTATACAGAGAAATTTAGCAAAATAGTGCAGAATTCAGCCACATAATAAAATTGACAGTAATTCATTTTATGAACAAACATGCAGAGTATATATGTGAAATTCTAGCATATACAGGGATCTCTAATTGAGTTTTCAGAACATGTTGGGATTTATAAATGAAAATCAAATATAAAAGAACATTATATTATGAATTCAGGACATACTATGAGGTTATTATAGAAATTTGTTGAATTATGTAATGAACATGTACTTGGATATAAATTTCATACATAATTTAAAAAAACAAGAAGAATTTCACATGCATGCTAATCTTATACATCTTAACTACGAAATCATGTCATATAAGGATATTTAAAATAAAAAATGCTCAAAAAATTAAGAAAAGAATAGCAATAAAAGGAGGGTTTAAGATGCACCTGTCTTAAGTCCAAATTACCAAAATTCTAACTTAGATTCACTTGAATTGGGTTTTGTTAGCTTCCTCCCCCTCCTCCTCTCTCTTCTCATTATCTCATTATCTATCCTCTCTCAAATTCTGCTAAAAAATGACAGAAAATTAGCCAAATATTCTATTTATATTGAAGTGACACTTAAGCGCTGGTTGGGCACACATCAAGCGCCATGACTAAATACTGCGGCGCATGAGCGTTGCTTCGGGCGCTCTTCGAGTTCGGGCATCCTGCCTCTGTACACTCTAGCGTCTATCGGGCATGTATCAAGGATAAACATTCTACTAGCACATGCTTCGGTTATCCCTCAAGTGTGCCTTGAGCATGTCTACATTGTTTTATGTGCTCAGGCGTCCCTCTTGTGTGATCACTCTGCCATCCCATGCATGGGCGCGCATTGGGTGCCGGTTGGACATCCATCGATTTGAAATAATCCGATCTAAATTTGACTTTTGACCCAATTTTTTATCATTTGATATAAATTTTAATTATATTAATTTAATTAATTAAGATTATGATAAAATTCATACTCAGGCATTACAGTTCTCATCATAAACCTAAATCCATGAAAAATAGCTTAACTCACATCTTCAAATGAAGCAAATATGGTGAACACTATGACTCATGGTCAAATAAGCCTCTCGCCCAAAAACATCATGTCTTGCAACCACGACCCCATATAGGGTAGCCACGAGGATGGTCGCCAGTTGACAAACATAAATGTGGAGTCCTTGGTGGCACAGGTTGATAACATATCGAGAATGCTCTAGTGCCTATGGGATAAGTTGGAGGGGCACCCACTTGGAGTACCTACCCCTAACTCTCAAGCATCCACCTCCAGGAGGAGGAACAAGGGAAGAAAGGTTGCATCCAAAGGGACGCCACAACAATTGAGGATCCTCGAGGGGCAAGAAGCAACCATCCATAAAAATCTATCTCAGCTCGAAGGTAGACTTAACTCCAAGGCCAAGGAGGAAAGTCCTAAACGGCGGAATTTGTGATACACTCAGGATATGGGGGGATCGTTAGCACTAGATGGCACATTATGTAGCAACCTACCACAGGTTATAAGCAGATAGGTGCCCCTTATATCAGTTGACGACTTAGAGTTAAGGACATTCCTTGATGTAAAAAGGACTGCGTCCACTACCAAGGTTGAAGAAATAATTAAAAGGATCAAATAGCAACTATTTCGTGGAAGCACGGCTAGGTAGGCCGAGTTAGGTAGAACGCCATTCACTAAAGGATCAAAATGCATTAACTCCCTTATAAGTTCAAGATGTTGATATTGGAACCCCATAATAGGAGTACTAACTCAATAGATCATTTGGATCATTTTAGAATGCTATTAGGGTTTTGAAGTCCGGAGGACCCTACACTATGCTTGTGCTTCTCATTGATTATCAAGGGAGATGCTCAAATTTGGTTCTATTGGCTGGCACCAAATTCAATTCGATTCTTTTAGGCCTTGGCTGATCAATATTTATTTTAATTTGCCTCCAATCGAATGGAGGAAAAATAGTCGTGGCACCTTATTAGGTTACAATAAGGTCCGAACGAAAGTTTGGAATGCTTATTGGCTTGGTTTAATACTAGGGCTAGAGGCATATTCAAGTTCGCTGATGAAGTGACGTTGAACTCTTTCATGGTCACCATATAACCAGCAGAGTTTTTCAAATATTTGGTCCAACAGAAATCTAAGGTGTTCATTGAGATTGAAACTATCACCTGTGTATATATTGTGGCCGATGAGGTCAATGAAATAAAACAGCTAGAGTGCATAAACTATATCCATCATTTGGGGTCAACTAGTGGTAAAAAAGGGGGAACAATGACAACTCATTTGCTCGTGATACTAGAAAATAGTAGAGAACTGAGCCATGGGTAAGAGGGGAATACAAATCGCAGAACTTCATCCCATTGAATAACATCAGGACCAATATTTTGATGCAGATTTAAAATAAAAAATTTTTTAAATGACTCACGCATGTTAAAAACTAGGAGGAAGGAGATCAGTCAAAGTACTATTTCTACTATCGATTTTTGAGCCATAATATCGAAAATTATCAGACTCTATAGAAGGAGATTGAAATCTTTATTCAAAAAGGGTAGTTCAATAAATATATGAAGAATCTGGACTCTGCTCCTAGCAACACCAACAACGGTGACATGGAGCCATTCGAGCAACCTCAAAATCGAATAATTGCAGGAGTGGTGAACATAATGTCTACAAAGCTAACCAGAAATAGCGCTTTGGATCATCTTAAGAAGACTTTTTGTGACAAGAGGCAGAGGATAGGAGTAAGAAATGATGTTATTAGTTTTAGTGACGATGATACAACACATATAATTACTTTCCACTCAAAGCTTTTTGTTGTATCTGCACTTGTCTCATATGGAGTCGTTGACTACCAATTGAAACAAGTCTTCATTGATCATGGAAGTTCTTGGAATATTTTTTATCTTGATGAGTTCTTTAAGGTAGGGCTTAGAAAGAACCAGATGTAATCAGCTGAGAGTCCCTGATATGGGTTAGACATTGAACTCATACTAGTATAGGAGATCATCCACTTGGAAGTCATGCTTGAGACATACTCTAAAATGGCCTCCTAGATATTTGGATAACAATTATTTGGATAACAAAACCTTAGGGGGCTTTCGTGCATGAGTACTATAATGTCCTTTCATGGGACAGACACCATCAATTGAGCATGGTCCATGAACTAGGATCCAATTACAACTAGCGATGATGGCGAAATCACTTAGCCAGCAGACAAAAAATTTTGCCAAATAGAAACATTTTATAATAAAAGTGATATCAGCCACAATAATCAAAAAGATTTACGTAATAAGTTGAAAATTCAAATACGTATACATAAGAATTTGGCTACATATGTACAAACAAAACCCCAACTTGGTGCAAAAGAATCCCTCTGAGCTAATACAGACCGGGGGGGCAAGCAGTTTCACAAACCTAAGGCTAAGGACCTAAAGAAGACCTAGATGTGGGTCTCCAGCTAGACCCAAAAAATCCTTGACATCAAAACTTCAGGAAGCCTCCAAGTTCCTCGAATCAAGGTAGCCTAAAGAAAAGTTAAGGAAAACTAGGGAGACAATGCACTTATAGAGAATGATACCATCTTAGAAACTAGAATCCAAGATGAGACTCATCTCCTTGGGGTGAAAACTCCCCCTTGACTCCTCAATCCTAGCACGTCCTTTTTGAAGGCTGTCAATCAAACTTTCTGTAGAGGCTGATCGATACTCTACTTCTTGAAGCCTATCTTTAAGTAAAGCAATCTGATCCTCGACTGTAGTATTCTCATCTGAAAGATCAAGGGATCTTGCTATCCGCTTAGCATCTTTTCCAGAAGAGCAGCCCAGTCCAGAAGAGCAACCCGGCCACACAAAAGCTTAACCTTAGTTTCGGCAGTATCTGCTCGGAATGCTGGTCCCTAAATGTTATAGGATCGATGTATGATCAGGAAAGATGAGCAATTTTTGCATCCTACTGGTACAGACTATTCCTGATCAATTTGATCAAATTATGAGTCTGCAAAACAAAGAAGGTCACAATTAGAGGCGGCAACAACTGAGAAACAAATCAAGAGGATCTAGCATGCAATACCTCTCGAGTGGGGGAGTCTTCGCACAGAGCAGATCCTGGCGGCAACCTGTCGAGCTTTGGGCCCGGTGAAATCCCCTAGCACAAGAGGGGTAAAGAAGGGTGGTGAAAATAAGATACTGATCTGGGGGTGCCTGAAGAAGTCCTCAGACCTCCTGAAGCCTCTAACTGCAGAAGGCTGGCTCCAGGCCTCTCCTTCGCTTCTGGAACCTCAGAAGGAAAAAAGCTGGCCTCAGGTGTTTATTCTATTGCTCCGCTGTTACTTATGGCCTCCACCATAGGAGTAACTGAGGAAGTTGGAGCTAACTTATTGGGTGAAGGAGGACTGATTAAAATTGGGACCCCATACTTAGCTATGAATGGAGTGGCAACCGGCTCTTGATCATTCTTGGGTTGAGGCTCATGGGTCACTTACCTCCATAGAAACCACGGGGGGAATTCTCCTTGTGAGATTAAATGCTGGCGCGTCTTGAAAAATCGAGTTACCAGATGAGGTAATAATTGGAGTCGACCTCCAAGATGGTTCATTTACATTTGTCAACCATCTCATCACAGGCTTCATCAACCTTCTTATCCATGGTGGTTTCGAGGACGAGACAAATGAGTTGACAACCAAAACATCTACATGCCTAATCACTCTCTCTGAAGAGGTCTTGATAAAAGGCTCCCCTGATTTTCTTTTTGGCTTATGGGGAGGCATGCTGATAACAGCTTTTTCACCAAAAATGATCTTCCATTTGACGCAACCAAACATAGAAGACGATGTCCTGGGAAAAGCCTGAGAAAGAACCCTCAATTTATAGTCAAAGCAAAACTCATCTTGTAAGGAAAATTAGTGCTCAATAAGGCATGGAATCTTGGTAAAAAATAACAGGAAATCGAATCCTGCCACCAAGATCAACTATCTGTAGAGAATCTACCAACAGTGGTGCGTAAAATTGCCCTAGTAGATAACCCAATTGGCTCTCCTCTTTTGATATGCTTGGAGTTTGAATTTAAACTTCAAACATGGGGGGTTAATGTTAAGTATGGTTTAGGCACAGCTGGCTCAACAAAATCTGAAAATGGGATCCAAACGCCAACAATTCGAATATGGATGCCGATGATTAAGCTAACCTCTCGACCGACCGATAAAGTAATAAATAAAATATTAAATTCTGATAAATGGTTATAGTCAACCGAAGGATCATAATCCACATGTGACCAACTCGATTAGATAACGGCCAAATGAAAGTTAATTATTAATGACTGAATGATTACTGAATTAATCCAAACAACGATTACACATCAAAAGTAACGATTGTTATTTAATACAACATAACTCTTTTCATTATAGGTAACGATTCTAAGTTGACCAACTGATTAGAACCTTGATTATAAGTACAAATCCCCAACCAAGAATAGGGATAAGACATACTCTAACATACAAGCGTCCACAATGAGTATATTGCAAACGGAGCCTAGTCCTCTATACTTACAATGCCTCAACACCCGTCTCATTTCTTCTTTCTTTTTTTCTTCATCTTTCTATTTTTTTTAAAAAAATTATTGGTTTGAATATCGAAAGATATAATTAGAAGTGAATCCATACTTGTAACCTCCCGCTAAATTATTATAGTATGTAAGATTAAGATTTTCAATTATAAAATTTAGACACACAGCATTTCAAATCAGCTAAAAAATTCACATGACTTTCTAATTTATACAAGAATTTAAATTTAAAAAACGTATCGTTCAATTATTTAAATGAAAACAGATGATACGATAGATCAAAGAGTACTGCTCATGCATTATTTTGGATTACGGGACTGCTTTGCAAATGAAGGGTTAACTCTTTTTTTTAAAAAAATTTTAATCGTATATTTAGAAATAAACTATTAAAATTTAATTACTTTAAAATATTAATATATTCAAATATGGTATATTTTTAAATAAATGAATAAAATTATAAGAAAAATCAGTTGCTTCTCACGCTGCCAAATAGAGCTCTCCATCTGTTGTATGTTTTCATTATATTCCATGTAAATGATTCCATGCTCCCCTTAACCAACAATAGATGTTATGATATGACTTGCACATGGTTGATTACTTACAGGACCGTACTATAGGATGAAATCGTGACATGACTTGCCGTATTAGAAATCATATTTAACCAATGAAAAGTTGACTCTGTACCCATACGGTATCCATACCATATGGACAGAATATTAAAGACTATAAGCTTGGTAGATTGTAGATTGAGCAATTGTGTAATACAACATTCTCAATAGCAAGACTTTGCCCGAATCCGAGCACGATGCCCCATTCTAACCCTTGGTTGGTGGTCAACTTTTCTCCCTCTATTGATTTATTACTCGTCTTATAGAGAATAAACAAAATGGTATCGAGAATAAACAAAATGGATGCACTAGTCAAGTTTTTATGCTCACTTAGTGTTGGCGGCAAAAGGGTCGGACGGATAGGAAAGTATCAAACAACACACACACTCAGCAAACAAAGTAGTAATCAAGAGAAACAAGATAGAGGAGAAATATAGCAAATTTTTACATAAAAAATCCTTCCCAAACAGAAGGAAAAAATTACAGAATATTTAGTTCACAAATAGATCCACTATATGAGATTGGTTATACAAATCACACGGTTTCACAAGCTCAAGAGACGAAAGATGAAGAATAGAGTACGAGAATACAAAGAACAACACACTTTATTTTTCACTCACTACTCTCCCTTTCTCCACTATCTTTTTCTCATCTCTCTCATTATTTAGATATATACAGTACATAATACAATATATATATATATATAGGCTGTTGAAAGTATCGGCTAAGCTAACGTGGAGGGCACATAAATAGACAGTCACCTGACGTATGTACAGCTCTATACTGACACTTCCCTACAAAACTAATTGTGCCCAACACAAAAATGGCTTTGCGGAGATTGTTCATACTCAGACAATCTTTTGCGCTGGCATTCACGTGTGCTTTCTTCAAACATGTCATCGGACCCAATTTTCCGCTTACAAAGTCCTCAAAATATAGCCTCTTAAGGTTCGCGGACCCATAACACCTCCACACGGGAGTGACCTGAATAAATTTTCTCTCACAACCGTGTGGGAACTGAGTCAGTCAGGCCAGCAATGTCACAATAAGTTTCAAGCTTTCCCTTGAGCAAGACGTTAGTCATCATACCTGACCCATTTTCATCAAATCAGACCTTCTCTACTGACAGCCACCCTTTATCAATTGCATCTCTTACCAAATGATATTGAATGTCAATGTGTTTCGATATCGAATAGAATGAGGAGTTCCTACACAAATGTATCGCACTTTGGTTGTCACATAACACCACATACTTTTCTTACCTCAAGCCTAACTCTTGGATAAAACTTTTTATCCACAGTAACTCTTTGTTGGCTTTGGTCATTATAATGAACTTGGCCTTCGTAGTAGAAAAAGTAACACACTTCTACAATTTAGATTGCCAAAAAACTACCCCTTCAACAAACTTGACCAAGTACCCCGATGAGGATTTATGGGAGTCAATGTCCCCGACTATATCAGTATTTGTGTAGCTGATCAACTGAAACTTCTCTTCTCTAAGCTGCAGACACATTTTTGAAGTTTTTCAAAAATATCTCAAGATCCACTTCACAGCAAATCAATACTCCTTCCCAAGATTTGAGAGGAATCTGCTAACAATGCCGACAGCATGCGCAATATCCGACCTAGTACACACAGCCGCATACATCAAACTATCAATGGCTGGCGGATAGGGTATACCTCTCATGTGAGCTTTCTCTGTGTCTGAAGACGGAAATTACTTCCTACTCAACCTGAAGAGGTTGGCTAGTAGGGTGATCACTGGCTTAGATTTTTTCATGTCAAACCGTTGAAGTACTTTCTCAATGTAACTCTCTTGGGACAGCCAAAATTTCTTATTCTTTCGGTCGCGAAATATTTTGATTTTCAGATTTTGCTTAGCCGATTTGAGATCTTTCATACAAATGACTATCCCAATTGCTTTTTTAGCTCATGAATCCGAGTGCTATTTTGTCCGACAATCAGTTTGTCGTCCACACAAAGGAGGAGGACGATAAAATCATCTTCGAAAAATCTCTGCATAAAGACACAGTGGTCAGAAGTAGTCATTTGGTGTCCTTGACCGACCATGACATATTCAAATTTCTTATACCACTATCTTGGAGCCTATTTTAGTTCGTACAGGCTCTTCCTTAGACGACAGATCACTCCTTTATTCCCCTTGACCTCGAGCCCTTTTGGTTACTCCATGTAAATCTCTTCCTCAAAGCCTGTTTTAGTCCGTACAGCCTTGTACCTAGGTTGCATGGTGTTTTCGGATGTTTTCAACCGGAAGACCCACTTATTTTTTAGGGATCTCTTCTCCTTAGGTAATTCAACAAACTCGAAAGTATGGTTTTCATACAATGAAATTATCTCATCATTCATTACTTTCAACTATTTTTCTTTATGTCCACCTTTCGCAGCCTCTTAAAATTTTTAGACTCACTTGTATCAGTAAGCAGGACATACTCATTGGATGACAGGTGGACAGATGAACGTCTTTCTCTCGAGAATCGTCATACGGGAACCTCCTCGGTCGGTTGAGGAGTAACATCATCCTCATCTTTATTTGGTACCGTGCCTGCTTCACTATCCTCCTTGGCCATTCCTGGAGTATTGCTCTCACACTGTGTCGATTCAACAATATTAGTATCAGGGTTTGTCCGACCAGCATCAGATAATGCCTTCATCTCCATTCTCATGTTTACAAAGACCACATCACTTGACCTAACCAACTTTTTCTCAAGTGGATTATAAAGCCTGTATCCAAGTTCATCTTTGTCGTAACCCAGAAAGACACATTATTTTGTCTTTGACTCAAGCTTAGTTTTCTTATCTTTTGGGATATGAATAAAAGCCTTACAAACAAATATCCGAAGATGGTTATAGGAAGGCTCCCTTCCGGTCCCTAACTTCTCTAAAACTTTACCATTTAAGGGCTTATTGGGCGACCTATTAATAACATAAGTCGTTGTCTTTAGGGCTTCAACCCAAAAAGGTCCTGGGAGCTTTGCTTCGGACAAGATGCATTTGATCATTTTCATTAATGTACGGTTCATCCGCTCGACCACGCCATTTAATTGCGGCATCTTTGGAGGTGTTCTTTGATGCCAGATGCCATGAGACCTACAATAGGTATTAAATTCCCCAATATATTCTCCGCCATTATTACTTCGGACGACCTTCAACTTTTTCCCGTCTTATGTTCAACTAGAGTATGGAATTGCTCAAATACTCTAAAGACCTGATTTTTGGATTTAAGTGAAAATATCCATAACTTTCTCGAGCAATCATCAATATACAAGAAGAAGTATTGAGCTCCTCTAAGGGACTTTTCCTTGAACGGTCATCAGACATCAGTGTAAACAAGCTCAAATAACTCAGACTTTTTGAAGGACGAGTCTCCTCGGAAAGAAACTATCCTCTGCTTCCCTGTCATATAGTGAGAGCAAGTCTTCAGTCCGTCCTTATTCATTTCTGGGATGAGACTTTTCCTGATCAGATGACTCATTCCCCTCTCACTTATGTGGCCCAACTTCTGGAGTCACAAGTCCGAGGACTCAATATTGTTGGTAGCGTTGACCTCTCCTACCTCGGCAGAGGCCTGCAATATGTAAAGGCCTGACGTCTTTGTCCCTTAAGAAATTATCAGAGACCATTTAGTTAGTTTATAAGCCCTATTACATTAGACGTTGCAAAAACCAACACCATCAAGTCTTCCGACTGAGATGATGTTCGAGCAAATATCAAGAACGTGTCGAATGTCCCTCAAGATCAGTCGGGTACCATTATCGGTGACGAGAGATACATCACCACGACCAACAACTTTGGATGTTTTCATATTCCCCATCTTTAAAACTCTAAAATCACCCACAGTGTACGAAGTAAAAAGGCCTTTTCGAGAGGTGATGTGGATGGATGCTCCAGTATCCACCACCCAATCGGTCTCTTACTCGGCTAAATTTACAACGTCATTGGCTTCACAAGTCAAAAGGAGATCACCTCCTATAATTATAGAGACCGAGAACTTTTTCTCACCTCGTCCCTTTTTACCTTTCTTCTTTTCTACATTTTCACGCTTCCACTTACAATAATACTTTTTAATATATCCCTTCTTTTCATAGTAATGACACTCCATGTTTTGAAATCTTGATTGAGACTTACTTTGACCATTTTCTCTAAACTTTTGACTGAAACCTTTGCTCCTTTCCCATGACTCTGTCACGAGTACCTCAGAGTATTAAGAGGTCGAGGTCCTTTGAGATTGCCGTCTCATCTCTTCGTTCAACACGGTTCCTTTGGCCATCTCCAACGTCATAATATTATTAGGAGTTGTGTTGGTAATGGTGATTCTCATCGCCTCCCATGAGTCTTGTAGGGTTGCTAGAAGCCATAGACATAATATTTCATCCTCAAACTTAATACCCATGCCACTCAACCGGTCTATATAGCCTTGAAATTCATTTAGGTGATCTGTAATAGACGAGCTGTTCTTATATTGAATTTGCGTTAACCTTATCAAATGATAAATCTTGTTATTATTAGTTTTTGAGGCATAGAGTGTCTCCAACTTATCGCACAATGCCCTGGCATTTGTCTCACTTCTAATATAGTTATACACATTATTATCTACAAATTATTGTATATAACCGCACACCTACATGTTCTCCAGCGTCTATTCCTCTTTCGATTTCGCCTCAGACTTTTGAGTGGTGAAGACTGGAAGATGTATGGATTTGACAAGCAGTAGGTTAGATATCTGGTTATGCCAAGTGTCATAATTGGTGCCGTTTAAGCAAATTATCTTACTTTCAACCTCCATCAGTAGCGATTTTAAAATGATATCTCCAACGATATCTCCAATCCTACATGTCATCTTTGTTTGGGTTCGACCCAAGTCCACCATTACACACTTGATATCTTGTACCGCCATAAGAGTAGATATGTCTGGTGTAGGCAACCGTCCTATGAATCTCTTAGGTCGACAACCATCAGTTAATCAGTTCATGATTTTCCAACAAGGCTGATATGTAGGCGGCATTATGCTCCACCTTGCTGAGGATGTAACTGAAAATAATAAGGGAGCTTGTATTCTCTTGGTTTGCTCTGAGGGCATTTCTACATTTGCCCATGACCCTTCTGAGTCCCAGCTAGAATCGTTGGTGAGACACTCTTTGTTTGGCAAAGATGTCATCTTTGTTTGGTTATGGTAACTTGTGATTTTAAAATTTCCAAAGATTGGACCAATCAACTTCGTTGAGTTGGAATTTGAAAGGATTTGTGATATCCAATGGCTGGATAATTAAAACTTTGATGATATCTCCGAAATTAATCTAAATAAGATATTAGTTTGTCACACCAAATCGTAAGATCCTCTTGGTTCCTTATTTTAAAATTATTATTATTATTGAGGTATCTTTGGATCCGAATTTCGAACAGATTCGGGCTGATCCGCTTATCTTGGTTTCGAATCCTTTCACTAAGTTGGGATCCTACACACCACTTAAAAAATTAGTAGGTCAGTGCGTCGGCAAAAAGTTATCCCACCGAAAATATTTCGACTCTCAAGTCAGTAAACAACCTTCGAAATCTGAGGAGGTAACTGGAATTGAGAATTGAAAGAGAAAGTGTAAGAGTGTGTGGATCTCCCGATGAAAGAGAGGTAATACCGTCTTCTTGAATTTGGATGGTAGGAAGGCAGTAAATGGCTGTAAGAAGCGCGTTTATATGCCTTGGGTTTTCTGAGTGTCAGCAGAGAGTAGAAAGTTGTATGTCTGTGCCTTAGTTATCGTTGCGGGTATTGTGTGTGTAGAAGTTTGCATGCCCTGAATGAGGATTCTAGGACTTACTTAAAGTGTGACAGGATGATTTTTCTTGGTTGGAAAGTGTGATCCTCTGTGTCATTTTGGATGGCCTTCCTTCTACAAGGAGCGTAAGTTGCCAAACTTGCTGAGGTTGCATCTCTTCCTGGCGGTCAGCGACTTTTCAAATTGCTCACCTTTCTTCCATGCCTTCTACCATTGGAGTGCCCCAATTGGTAGGAGATTGAAAAAATCTGACGCCTTTTTTATGGAAAGAGCGTTGATTTTGTCAATACCCTTTTTGGCTGCTGGCTGAATTCGTGAAAGGTGCTGAAGGAGCCGTTGTTGGTCGTTTGCTGGATCGTGGGCTCAAGTGTGCCAGGCCCGTGAAAAGCCTTTTTATTTTCAGCTTGTTGCTACAGTGATTCCGATCAACATTCGGGTTGACCGTTCGCGAGTTGGCCGCCCGCCTGTATCTTAATCGGTCAACGCCAGCGTTGACCGTTGGGAGAGCGTTTGGGCCTTCCAGGATTTGGGCCTTCATATCCTGTTGGGCCAACGTTAGAGTTAGCCATTCAACAAGCTATTTGGGCCTTCTTTGATCGATGGGCCAACCCAATTACGGTATACCCATCAATTATTATTTTAAAAATGATAATTTATAGTATCTGT
>JAODPA010156143.1:0-14579 GCA_025585075.1 Nepenthes mirabilis
AAAATGTATAAATCATTATGAAGAAAAAAAAAAGATACTCTACAATTCTATTAAGAAAAGTATGAACCGTTCTCTAAAATGTGGAGAATTAAAAATTAAGAAGTAAAGTGTAGAGTTTTTCTTAAGTTAAGAAAGCAAGAAATTGGACCAAGAAATTATTCAGAGGATAATATTCTTTGGCATGCCTTAAAATATTACAATAGTAAATTGAATACTGCCCCATCGTAACTGCGGGGAATATAAAAGTGAATGTCTGACCCCGTCTATTGGGTTGTAGGTGATACCGCCCATGTTCAGATATTGAATAGGATATCATGGCCTTAGATTGAGTGGAAACATATATAATTCTTTTCTTGATTGTCCGCTTCGTTAGTTGGTAAAGTTTACTAGTTTTGGCCCCTAAAGATTAAGAAGTTTTCAATATATTTGACGGTTAAAACAATGAAAGAACAAGATAAAGAAGAAGTATTTTCTACCAGTGTTTTATACTTATGTATGCATTACGACTCCTATTTCTTTTGATGTTATATTTTAAGTAAATTGTGCATGTTATTGTTATATGTGATACTTTGTTGAGGATTTGGCTTACGTCCTTACTATTTTTACTAATCGTCAGATGGTTTATATGAGTTTATGTCTGAGGAGTTGGAGTAAAGTTTAAAATGTTTAGTTTATACTTCTAGACTTCTTATTTTTGCTAACCTACATTTTGGAATAGTATGCACTATATTTAATTATTATTTTACAATTGACCTTAGATGTAGACTGAGAGAGAAATGATGTAAAATTTTAATCAGTTTTGATGAATGTTATGGAACAATATATTCTTTATAAGTGATATTTAGATATATAAAGCTTTATAGATGTTATTTGCTTTCACAAATTTGTATATGATTGGTTAGGAGGTATCTTTCTTTGATATGAAGCTAACATTATATTGGTTGGCTGATGTTAGAGTCACGAATGACGTAGTAATATATTTGGATCATATGTATATTGTGTTATTATTTATGTACAGGTGAATTGAAATATTTATAGAGAAAATTCACGTCCCATTGATTTTGATGTATTTAACTAGTAATATTGATAATTAAAGGATAATAATTTATGATTAATATTAATGACGGGTTTTAAGATATGATCAGTCACAGGTGGTATCAGAGAATGATTAAGGAAGATACCTTAAATTTTAGGCTGATTGATTTTTATTTGAGATTGAGTTTGATTGAGTTGGGTTTGAGGTCTAGATTTCAGTAATTTTGGGCTAAGATTTAAGGTTGATGGATTTTGGTTTGAGGTCATACTAATTGATTTTGGTTTGAACTCTAGGTTTGATTGACTTTGGGTCGAGGTCTTAAGTCGATTATTTAGTTAAGATAGAATGATCTTACTTGATTAATATTTTATAATAGAACTAAGAAATGCCAAAGCTTTAAAGCCACAATGACCCCAGTTTAGGTAAGGACAAGGAAAAGGAAATATTTTTCAATAAAAAGTTAACTGGTCATGGTGGTTGGAGTTTGGGCCAAAGTTCAAGGTCAGAAAGGTTCTTCAAAAAGCCAAAGCTGGTAAGGAGAAGGAAGAAATATACAAAAATCCATGGTGTATCGAACCCAAAATCATTAAACCCTATATGTCTGTATTATGAAAAATTTCATGGAGGGAGGCTATGTTACAAAAGGTTAGAAATTTTTTTTGATTGTGGACAATTTGGCCACATAATTAAAGATTCTCCTTGTCCTTTGAGACGGTTGGCGAAGAAGTCTAGCACTTCTGATTGAGGTTTTGCGGTGACAGCATAAGATACAGACGCGCATTTACCGCAGTAGAAGGTAAAATTTTTAAATTTTGGCATTCCAGCACATGTATTATTTGCGAATTTGGAGTCTATACCTTCCTTAATATTTCTAAATATATTTGTTAATTCGAGAATTAGACCTTGTATTAGTTGCATCGATACCTATAGGATTCGTTAGTCATGGGTATTGTGCACCTTAGGTGTCCGATTTGGATCGGTAGATATGATTAATGATTTTTTTTGATGTGCCAGACTTCAATGTAATGTTAGGGGTGATTTAGTTGGTGAGTCTCTACGTTAATAGGGATTATTCGATAAAAATATTCTGATTTGTAATACGGGTTGTGAATTTTGAGTGTGAAGAAGAACCGATCGACAGGCGATGAAATTAATATCATTTTGCCTACTAGTTATTTGATGTGTGCTGAGTTATTTGGCATATGTGACAATATTTGGGAGTCATTTTATGATTATAAAGGATTTTCTAACGATATGGAAATTTGAGGGTGTTTCTTAGGTAAGAAGATTAACCTAGATTATTTTCGGATCGGTAAATTAAAATTACTGTTGAGTTGTATCGAAATTGGTACGGAGTTGAAGATCCCACATTGAATCAATGAGGTATTTGGTGAGTATTTTGTCATGGAGTGCTTCAATAGTTTAGGAGGGTGCAAGATAAATCGATGAAATTATCTATGAATTGTGAAATTCTAATTTATTTGGGAAATGAATTGCTTGATAAGCGAGTATTGAAAATAATTAGGTGATTTATTTAATCAATTGTAAGGGCTCAATGTTTCCTACAATCGATTTGTTTCTGGAATACTGTTAATTAAGGACGAATCAAAAATATGTTCGAGACATCCTTAAGGATTAAGGTATGGCCATTATCAATTTCAGTGATACCTTTGCGTTAGTGATTTCATCAACATCTTTTATAGATCTTTCGGATATTTCAGCTATAATTGGATTAATTCAGTAATGGATTCATTGATAAATATCTAACTTATTCAAATCATGAAGAGCATGAGATCCATTTGAAGATTTTCGTTGTAGATCTTGGAAGAAAGGTGGATATTTAAATAAATGTAAGCTTTTGGTTGGAGAAAGTATCATTTAGGGTTATACTATTTTCAAAGGTGATATGTCTAGGAATCTGAAGAAAATTGAAATGGTAATAATTTAAGAGAGACCGACGAATGTTGCGGAGAAATATAGTTTTATGAGTTTTGTTAAATCTGATAAATGATTTGTTAAAAATTTTGAACAGTTTGATTTGACGAGAAAATGAACCATTTTCATTCGGAATGAAGATTATAAGAATAGTTTTCAGGAGTGGTAAAGGAGGTTGATGACAACCTCTATTTTGGTCAATGGGAGGTATTATCCATATGAGAAAAAGTTTGTGGTTCGAGATATTTGTTTCATCGAAAGAGTTGAATTTGCAACGATATATGTAAATAGATCTAGGTAATGAGTTGTATTTGTAATTGTTTGGAATTGCTAGAGATCTAGGTAACTTTTTATTTTCATGATAGAATTTTGTTCAGATTATTGAGGAATTTAAGGAGAGAATTTTTATTTGAAGCCCATAGATATAGATACATGATTCCTTCTAGTGGTGAAATATGAGAAAGAAATTTATGGCTTATATAGCTTATGTATGTGTCAATGGGAGAAAGTTGAGTATAAGAAGTCTCTAGGATTTTTGCTTTTCTTGCTGACTTCTAGAAAGGAATATATATATATAGTGATGGATTTTGTTTCAATGTTATTTAGGATGACTATTTGGGTGATTGTGGATTGATTGCCAAGGTTAGCCCATTTCTCGTTGATTCAAATGATGTACGTGAGGGATAAGTTGACTCGCCAGTATGCCAATGAGATGATAAGATTTGAAGGTAATCCAGTTTGGAGGTTTCGCTTGTAATCTGAGGTTGCACCGAATTTTGAGGCTAGTTTGCTAAGAAATTGGGCATTGAGTTAACATTCTATATGGTATTGGATTAGCAAACAGATGATCAATTAGAGTAGCGCAGTGGAAGCGTGGGCCTGTAGTCTTGGGTTATAAGATTTGATTTGGGGATTAAATGTAAGAAATCCAAGTTGAAACTTTTATTGAGAATATCAATTTTGCAAGACGAGAAGCAATTAGGATGACTAAATTGCCGCTTAATGAGGTTCCTTTCAATAATATCTATCAGTCGAGTAAAAGGATAATCCCTTCCGAGGTTTTATTTAGGAGAGATATAGATTTTCGGTTAATTAGGAAGAAATCAGATTTGAGGCAGTATGGCAACCATATATTCCTAAGAGTGTCTTCGAGGAAAAGAATTTTGAATTTTGGAGGCAAAGGATAAATTGAGGTCAAGGATCATTAAGCCATTAGAAATTTTAATGGGTTGGAGAGGTAACCTATAGATTAGCTTTGTCGCAAGTTAATGAATCGCTATGATATGTTATAGGTATATATGTTACGAGAATGGGTGGATGATCCTTTGTGTGTGCTTGAGGTAAAGTCGTCATTGATCGTCGAGAATTTTGCCTTACGTTGGGATTTGATTTGAATTCTTGGGGATCTAATTTTGAGGAATAAGACAAGTCTTTTGGCTATAATGTTTTTGAAAAATCTCTCAATTGAGGAAATTGTTATGGGAGAGTGACGATAGATCTGAAAGAATCTCTCTATCTGGTTGAGGACAGAGGTAAGAATTGAATAACATAAATTTTGAGGACGAAATTTTATAAGGAGGAAAAAAATATAAGGATCGAGTTTAACTTATAATAATTGAAATTATTTAAACTAATATAATTAAAATTAAGGTATAATGATGTGAAAAATTAGATCAAAAAGAAAAAAAATTATAAAATCGGATGAAATCGGGCTTGTGGCCCTGGCTGACACTATAGCACACCAGACCCACGCCCTACGCACTTGAGGCACTATCGGCAGTGCCGAGCACGCATGTTACTGCTTAAGCGCCCAGCAGGTGCCAATTTCAGAGTGGGCACACTTGCCATACGTCCAAGCGCCCTAACAAGCACAGATTCCAGAAAGTCTTGTGCCTAATCCGTGCCCAAGCTATGCTCGAGCACGAATTGTCATAAAAGTCGGCCGAAAATGCAATCCACCGCATTTCAAGAGGTGGAGCTGATCAAATGGAGAGAGAAAGAGAGGGAGAAGGGCCAAATGAGAGAGAAGAAGGGAAAGAAAAGGGAGAAAGCATCGAGTAGTCAGATTCAGAATGTTCGAACTAAGAATTTCGATATATCAGGCGAAGGCAAGTACATTTTTAGCTCCCTCTTTCTTTTGTTATGATTTATTTTTATTCTTTTCGAGTATTATTATTCTAATACTCGTCCAAATTAAGATTTTTATAGAGAATTCCTGTGAGGCCCCAGAATCAAAAACATGATAATTGGGAATAATTAAAATGATGATAATCATTAAAAGGCCAAACATGCATTGAAAAATGATGGTTGAAAGTAAAAAGTTAAAAAAATACCCGAGTTCAGCAAGCAGCAGAGTGACGTCTGCTGTGCGCCCGAGATGCGGCAATGAGCACAAAAATCCAGTGGCTAGCCGCTCGCCGTGCGCCAGGGGCACTCGAGTGAGCCCCTAGCAGAAACCTCGCGCACGCCGCGCCCCCGTTGGGCGCTCGAGGCGATCGCTGGCAGAATGTAGCGCGCTCGAGCGCAGCCCCGACTTTTACCTGCGTTCTGATTTGGTTTTTGTTATAAATAGAAGGGGAAAAGGAAAGTGGGAGAGAGCAGAGGCACGAATGAAGAAGAGGAAGAAGAGAAGAAGAGAAAGGAGAAATCACTCGTTCCAATCCACTCCGGATAAAAATAACGGTAGATCGGGTTAAGGCAAGTGTACTTTGGACGTTGTTTTCGTTTTTACCGTTTTCTCTTGCTCTAAAATTGATGAAAATGCTCTAAAATATTATTATTGCATGTTTAAAATAAACGAAGCATGTTTCCCTCGATTGTTTGGTTAGATTTTATGTTTACCCATATTTATTGCAAGATTTGGCTTCGATTTTATGAATAAGCATGTAATTAGTGTTCAATTTGGTTCCGGAAGCATGTGATGAAACCCTAACTCGAAAATATTAGGCATTTTTGGCTAAATTGCATAATTCAGTATATGTGTATGGATTTATGGCGTTAATTTCATATATAAACACATGTTTGGTGTTCGTTTTGAATCCAGAAGTTTTGGTGAAACCCTAGGTACGAAAATAAATCGGTTTTAATGATTTTTAATCGTAACTCCTATTATATAAAAGTTAATTGACACTGAAATGAAGCTCTTTGTATAATTTGTTTTTGAAAATTTTACACGGACTTATATTGATAAATTTCCATGCACTTTTGAAGTAAAACTGAAGGGTTTTAGACCGTTACTGTATGTTCTGAACGTTCTGAAGTTAACTGAAGGAAAATTGTGAAGATCTGATTATGAAAGAAGTTTTTCAGTAAAGAAGCTATTTCTGATACTGTTATTTAGGACTCGGGACTGATTACAGTCAGGTTAGGTTCTCCGGCATGCCTTAGAACTTTACGGTGGTGATCGATGATAACTCTATCCATGGAGTTATACGTGATCCACCCTTCCTTGGGGGGTTATGGTTAGGAGAAAAGTTTTATTTTTGGCCTACCTTCGGGAGGCACACTCATACTGTTCCCGTGAGACGTGATTTTCTGTTACTTTTTATAGCCTTGGATTGTGAGGAGATGTATACAATCTATTTTCGATCATTCGCCCTCGGCAAGTAGGGTATACTGATAGGGTCTGTTTTGTTACCATTCTATTCTGTTACTACTCTGTTCTGTACCACCATTACTGTACTGATTTCTGTTCTGTACCGATCACTATTCTGTTCTGATATAAAAGAGAAGTTTTTGACTTTATTTTCTGATTTTGCCTTTTGAGTTATACTGATTACTAATTTCTGAGTTTAATATCGTCAAATTATGCTCTTCTTTATTTTCTAGGTTATATTCTGTTTGACCGTTCTGTTTCTACATAATTTCACGATTATTCTGCATAATTGCTTTACTACATAACTGCATGTACCTTGTTGGACCTCGGCTCACCGTTTTATTATTTTTTTCGCTTCAGATAAGACTGTAGAACTAGTTCCCGATGAGAAAGTGTGACTAAAAGTAATTTCTAAAAATTTTTGAGGACTCGAAGCATTTTGGAGCTATTTTAGGAGAACCAGTTGGATGTAAAGACTTGACTGGACATGTGATTTTGTATATGGATTCTATACCTATGGATATTCATACCTATGTAGATTTTGTATAGAAATACATGTGATGTATGTGATGGCAAAAAGAAAAACTATGTTTCTACAAGCTAATAGTTTAGCTTCCGCTCTATACTTTTGGATATTCTATACAGGTCCTAGATGGTATCTTGTTTATGAACTGTTAGTGTAGTTGATGGTTTTATAGATTAACGCCATGGATGGCACATGTGATCCTGTGTATGCGTGTTGTATAAAAAATTATGGTATAAATTGATAGTTGTGTGCTGGTACTGGTTGGTTATACAGGTTTTGTACATATTATACTTTTGGGTTTTCATCCAATTACAAGGGAAACTTTGTCAAAATTTCTGTAGAAATCTTACCATATAGTTTGGTCCTAAAATCCTGTTTATGTCTTGATGGAAGTTTCTGAGGAAAAAAAATCTGTTCCGTCACAATTGATATTAGAGAATTGAGATGTCTTAGGAATTAATTGACCGAAAAGTAAAAGCACAAGTTTGAATCTCTGTGCTAAATTCTTGTAGGAATAGGTTGAGGAAGTTAAGGCAACTAGAACTCTTAAGAGATTGGTTCTTAGGTTATGTTTAAATTTTCTTAAACTGTTGAATTTTTTTTCCTTCCATTAAATTCTTATCCTTATAATATTGTGTTCATCTTGATTATAGGATGGCAAGTAGAAGGGGTAAAAGAAATGACTGTGGTGGTGCTAGTACTTCCTATGATAGAGAGGCTGCTTATATCGATTTGTTGGAGAGGATGACCAATGTAGTAGAATCTGTCGAGTAGAGACACATGGCTCCGGTTTCTACACCCGAGCCAGCTCCGGCACTTGTTGGCCCTACTACTTATGATAGATTCACAGCGGAGCGAGTATCGAGCTTCCTGGGAAAGCCTAATCCTGTAGAAGCAAATGTGTGATTAAGAGGACGAAGAAGATATTCGCTGTGATTGGGTATACCAATCGGGAGAAGGCCACCTTCGCGGTGTATAAGCTGAAAGGTGAAGCTGATAGCTGGTGGAGTATATAGAAGAGGGTGATGGGAGTGCCCGATGATGTCATTACTTGGGAGATGTTTGAGTATACTTTTATGAAAAAGTACTTCCCATCCAACCTCCGAGATCAGAAAGAGCAGGAGTTAATGAGGTTAAGGCAAGGAAACATGACGGTGAAGGATTACGATGCCAGATTCACTAAATTATCTCGTTTTGTGCCATTCTACGTAGAATATGAGCAGAGAAAGGCGAAGAAGTTTCAAAAAGGGTTACAGGATGACATTAAGAAGTTGCTGTCAATTCTGAAACTCCAGACTTATACTGAGATTCTGGATAGAGCAGTAATTTATGAGAAAGAAGCGGAGACGGAGAGATTTTATGCGAAGAGGACCGCTAGCCAAGTGGGAGTTAGTACCGGATCTGTTGTGGGATCTTCTAGACCGTCCAAGAGGACTATGACAGCTAACAAGGGAAAGAATATCGTACTAGCTCAGTCAGTGACCGATTTTAGAGTATCGACTGAAGATTATACCTTCTGTGGGAGGAGACATCCTGGGCAAGCATGCCGTAAGATATCGGGAGCATGTTTCAGATGTGGACAGTTGGGCCACTAGATCAATGACTGTCCACTACCTCCAAGCTTAGAAGGAAAGAAGCCTACTATCTCGACAAAGGCTTTCGTAGTGATTGTTCAGGACCTGGAGGCATCTCTAAATGTCGTGGAAGGTACTCTTTCTATTTGTGGAGTTTCTACATCTATATTGTTTGACTCGAGATCTACCCATTTCTTTGTTTCTCCGCGATTTGCATGCTGCATTGTATCTGCCCCGTGTATTCTGGATTGTAAATTGTATGTATGTACTCCCATTGGGTCCCCTGTGATTACGGATGTTATGTATCCGAGATATATAGTTGAGGTGAATGAAAAATATTTGGTTGTGGACTTGGTGTTGTTGAACATAGGTGATTTTGATATGATTTTAGGGATGGACTGGCTGACCAAATATCATGTCAGTATTGACTGTTTTCTAAAAAAGGTTTATTTTAATATTCCTGAAATGGAACCTTTTTTTTTAGAACATTAAGAAAAAGGAGGTGCCTATATTAATCTCTACTTTACATGCTAAGTATTTGATGAAAAGTGGATGTAAAGCTTACTTGGCATACGCCTGCACTACTGAAAGTCATAGTGTGCCGGCTAAGGATATCCTGGTTGTCTGTGATTTTGAGAATATATTTCCAGAGGAATTACTTGGATTACCTTCACACCGAAAAATTGAGTTTGAAATTACTATTATTTCTAGTGTTAGTCCAATTTCTAAGGCCCTTTATTGTGTAGCTCCGACTGAATTGAAGAAGTTAAAATTGTAATTACAGGAGCTGTTAGATAAAGACTTTATCAGACCAAGTGTATTTTCTTGGGTTGTACCAGTATTGTTCGTGAGGAAAAAAGATGGGTCTTTGCAGTTGTGTGTTGATTATCGTGAGTTGAATAAAATCACGATTAAAAATAAATACCCTCTACCGTATATTGATGATTTATTTGATCAGTTGTAAGGATCTCGAGTGTTCTCGAAGATCTATTTGATATTCAGTTATTTTCAATTGAGGATCAAGCCAGAAGATGTGGCTAAAACTACTTTTTGGACATGTTATGGCCATTATGAGTTCTTTGTTATGCCTTTTGGTCTTACGAATGTTTCAATTGCTTTTATAAATTTGATGAATAGGGTGTTCAGGCCGTACTTTGATAAATTTATGGTGGTGTTCACTGATGATATCCTGATTTATTGAAAGGATTATGAAGAATATAAGATTTATTTGAGAAGAGGACTTCAAGTGCTCCATGAGGAGAAATTGTATGCTAAGCTGAGTAAATGTGAGTTCTGGCTTGAGAGGGTGATATTTTTGGGCCATGTGATTTATGATAGTGGTATTTTTGTGGATCCCAGGAAAGTGGAGGTTATTACAAATTGGAACAGGCCGGCTTCTGTGACTGAAGTTAGAAGCTTTTTGGGCATTGTGAGATATTACAAGCATTTTATAGAGAATTTCTCACGGATTGCTATGCCTTTGACTCATTTGCTGAAGAAGGAGGATAAATTTGTGTGGACTGAGGAGTGTGATCTAAGCTTCCAGAAACTAAAGGATCGTTTGACTACCACTCCAGTGTTGATTATTTCAGAAGGTTCAGGAGGCTTTGACGTATACTGTGACGCTTCTAAGGTGGGTCTAGGATGTGTATTGATGCAGCACGGTAAAGTTGTAGCTTATGGATCTAGGCAACTGAAAGTGCACGAGAATAACTACCCTACTCATGATCTGGAGCTTGCTGCTGTTATTTTTGCCTTAAAAATTTATACACATTATTTATATGGTGAAAGGTTCATTGTGTACTCTGATCACAAAAATTTAAAGTACCTATTTTCACAAAAGGAACTTAACATGATGCAAAGGAGATGGCTAGATTTCTTGAAAGATTATGACTGTGAGATACAGTATAAGCCAGTGAATGCCAACTAGTTGCGGACACATTGAGTCACCGATCGGGATATGTGGTGCACTTGCAGATCAAGCAGATAAAAATGTTTGATTACCTGAAATAATGTGATATCCAACATTGTGCTAAATGTGATAAAATGCTCATGTCGTATCTTCAGAGCCAACTGGAAGTAGTCAGTGAAATTAAAGAGAAACAGATGAATAATCCGTTCCTTATAGATGTTGTAAGTGATCTGAGTAAGGAATATCGAGCTGATTTTAACGTCCGGGCTGATGGAGTATTGAGGTTTAGAGATCGATTATATATACCGGATGATAGAGAATTGAAGAAGAAGATTTTAAAGGAGGCTCACCGATCCCAATATACGATTCACCCTGAGACAAATAAAATGTATCAAGATCTGAAGAAAACCTTCTGGTGAAAGAATATGAAGAGAGATATCATAGGTTATGTGGAGAAATACCTAATATGTCAACAATTGAAAGCTTAAAGGAGGAAGCCTTTTGGATTGTTACAGCCTATACCAATCCCGAGCTAAAAATGGGAAGATATTGCTATAAACTTTATATCGGCTTACCGAGGACTCCTAGGAATCATGACGCCAGTTGGGTTATAGTTGATCGATTGACAAAATCAGCCCACTTCTTGGTGATCAGGACGACCTATTCATGTGATAGGTTGGCTCAATTGTATGTGAATGAGATCGTGAGATTTCATGGAGTTCCTGCCTCCATTGTATCTGATAAAGATCTACGTTTTATCTCGAGGTTTTGGGAGAGCTTGTATAAGGAGTTGGGGACAGAGTTGAAATTCAGTACTGCGTATCACTCCCAAACTAATGGCCAATCTTAGCATACCATTCGGATTCTTGAGGATGTATTAAGGGCCTCTGTTTTAGAGATGAAAGGAACTTGAGATACTTATCTGGCACTAGCTGAATTTGCTTATAATAACAGCTATTAGGCTAGCATCGGTATGGCACCTTTTGAGGCGTTATATGGGAGAAAATGTAGGTCGTCGATTTACTGGGAGAAAATTGGAGATAAAAAAATTTTGAGCCCGAAGATTATAAAGGAAACAACAGAGAAGATTAAATTGATCCATGATAACTTAAAAATTGCTTAAAGCCGACAGAAAAATTATGCTAACAGGAGGAGGATAAAATTGAGTTTTGAAATAGGAGATCTTGTATTTCTGAAAGTCTCACCGTTTAAGGGAACGTTCCGGTTTGGAGTAAAGGAAAAATTAAAGCGTTGGTTCATTGATCCTTTTGAGATTCTGAAAAGGACCGGGGTGGTAACCTACAGGTCGGCGTTACCACCTATTCTGACAGGCGTACACGATATATTTCATATATCGATGCTTCGAAAGTACGTCCACGATCCTGCACGTGTGATTGACTACGGATCGTTGGCTATCGACAAGGATTTGTCCTACGTTGAAAAACCACTACAAATTTTGGATCGAAAGGATCAGAAGTTGCGTACGAAAACCATTCCCTTGGTGAAGATATTATGGAAGAATCATTCACCGGAGGAGGCCACTTGGAAGCACAAAGAGAAAATCCGAAGCGAATATCCCCACTTGTTTTTTTGAGGTATGCAGTTTTGTTTAATTTCGAAAACGAAATTTCTTTAAGTAGGGGAGAGTGTGAGGCCCTGGAACCAAAAACATAATAATTGAAAATAATTAAAATGATGATAATCATTAAGAGGCCAAGCATGCGTTAAAAAATGATGGTTGAAAGTAAAAAGTTAAAAAAATACCCGAGTTCAGCAAGCAGCAGAGTAGCGCCTGTCATGCGCCCGAGGCGTGGTAGCGAGCGCAGGCAGAATGTAGCGTGCTCGAGCGTAGCCCCAACTTTTACCCGCGTTCTGATTTTGTTTTTATTATAAATAGAATGGGAAAAGGAAATTGGGAGAGAGAGCAGAGGCATGAACGAAGAAGAGGAAGAAGAGAAGAGGAGAAAGGGAAAATCACTAATTCCAATCCATTTCGGATAAAAATAACGATAGATCGGGCTAAGGCAAGTATATTTCGAACGTTATTTTCGTTTTTACCGTTTTCTCTTACTCTTAAATTGATGAAAGTACTCTAAAATGTTATTGTTGCATGTTTAAAGTAAATGAAACATGTTTTCTTCAATTGTTCGATTAGATTTTGTGTTTACCCATATTTATTGCAAGATTTGGCATCGATTTCATGAATAAGTATGTAATTAGTGTTCAATTTGGTTCCGGAAGCATGTGATGAAACCCTAACTCGAAAATATTAGGATTTTTTGTTAAATTGCATGATTTAGTATATGTGTATGGATTTATGGCATTAACTTCATAAATAAACACATATTTGGTATTCGTTTTGAGTCCGAAAGTTTTGGCAAAACCCTAGGTATTAAAATGAATGGGTTTTAATGATTTTTAACCGTAGCTCCTATTATATAAAAGTTAATTGGCACTGAAATGAAGCTTCTGATATAATTTATTTTTAAAAATTTTACATGGACTTATATTGATAAATTTTCATGCACTTCTGAAGTAAAACTGAAAGATTTTAGACCGTTACTGTATGTTCTGAACAGTCAGAAGTTAACTAAAGGGAAATTGTGAAACTCTAATTACGAAAGAAGGTTTTCAGTAAAGAAGCAATTTCTAATACTGTTATTTAGAACCCGGGACTATTTACAGTCAGGTTAGATTCTCCTACATGCCTTACAACTTTACGGTAGTGATCGAGAATAATTCTGTCCATAAAATTATATGTGGTCTGCCCTTTCTTGAGGCGTTACGGTCAGGAGGAAAGTTCTGTTTCTGGCCTACCTTCGGGAGGCACACCCGTACTGTTCCTGTGAAACGGGATATTCTGTTACTATTTATAACCTTGGATTGTGAGGAGATGTACACAATCTATTCTCGGTTATTCGCTCCCTCAGCTAGTAGGGTATACTGGCAGGGTCGGTAACCGCTCTGTTCTGTTACCGTTTTGTTCTATTGCTGCTCTGTTCTGTACCACCGTTACTGTACTGATTTCTATTCTATACCGATCACTGTTCTGTTCTGATATAAAAGAGAAATTTCTGACTTTGTTTTCTGATTTTACTTTCTGAATTATACTGATTACTGATTTTTGATTTCTGAGTTTAATATCGTCAAATTATGCTCTTCTCTATTTTCTAGGTTATATTTTGTTTGACCGTTTTATTTCTGTATAATTTCACGACTGTTCTGTATAATTGCTTTACTGTATAACTGCATGTTCCTTGCTAGTCCCGACTCACTATTTTATTATTTTTTCCTCCAGATGAGACTGTAGAACTAGTGTCCGATGAGAAAGAGTGACTAAAAGCAATTCTTGAAAACTTTTGAGGATCCGAAGTGTTTTGGAGCTATTTTGGGAGAACCAGTTGGATGTAAAGATTTGACTGGACATGTGATTTTGTATATGGATTCTATACCTATGGATATTCATGCATACGTGAATTTTGTATAGAAATACATGTAATGTATGTGATGGTAAAAAGGAAAAATATACTTCTGCAGGTTAATAGTTTAGCTTCCGCTCTATACTTCTGGATATTCTATACAGGTCCTAGATGATATCTCGTTTATAAACTGCTAGTATAGTTGATGGTTTTATAGATTAAAGCCATGAATGGCACATGTGATCCTATGTATGCGTGTTGTAGGAAGAATTGTGGTATAAATTGATAGTTGTGTGCTTGTACTGGTTCGTTATATAAGTTCTGTACAGGTTGTACTTTTGGATTTTCATCCAATTACAATGAAGACTCTATCAAAATTTTTGCAGAAATCTTATCTCATAGTTTGGTTCTAAAATCCTGTTTCTGTCTTGACGGAAGTTTCTGAAGAAAAAAAAAATCCGTTCTGTCACAATTCCGATTTAATTATCTATATCTTAATTATCTGTCTTATCTTAAAATTTTCTTCATGTTTAGAAGCATAAAAATAATTTACATATATTTGTGCTTCATAGTTATAAATTT